>BQNB010022057.1:0-63469 GCA_026074375.1 Tanacetum coccineum | reverse complement strand
TATATCATCGTGATATTAGGGACGAAACATGTGGAAGAGAAAATCTCCATCGGACTTTCATTCAAGATGTTTAGATAAAAATTGAAGCACATGAAAGTTCCACTCCAATGAGATACCACCGGCTTTAGAGAATAGCAACTAAAAACAGAGATGTCGGGGTCAAAGATAGTATCTTCACTCCCGGAGGAGAGAAGAAGAGAAGAATCCATAGAATAAGTGAGATGAGGAAGAAAGATTCTGATAACAAATGTGAGGGAAAAATAATGGCGATCCTCAAAGGGTAACCTCACATATGTCGGAGAAATAATTTTCTCATGAATCCCGGGGTCGAAAACTTTAACAATACTCTTCAAATCATCATTATCAGGTTCATCCTTTAAGCTTCTTGGGTCATGATCTAAAAATACCTCAAGGGGGAGATTATGGGTAGTATCATTAGTAAGAAAACACTCAAGATAGATTACGTCTCCCTCCGAATCATGATAACCGTCCTCAATATCCGTAGAAACATCAATATCTAGATAAGCATCAATCTCATCAATATCGCCTCCTGGGTCGAAACACTCATCCTCATTAGCATCGAAAAGAGGTGTGACCAGCAAAGCCGGCTCATCAAGGTTAGAAACATAAGAGTCTTTGTTCTCGATGTCCTCTAACACCTCATTAAAAAGAGGATTTACGTCACTAGAGATGTACTCTTCATCAAATTCAAAAAGAGGGTTCGAATAAATTTTAAAATTTTCCTCCTAAACGTCCTCCTCAGAAAGTGACTTGTCATCACTAGAGGTAAAATCATCATTAGCATCGAAGAGATGATTAGAGAAAGTCACGAAAAAAGGCAAATTACACTCTTTGTCACTGTCGGACGTATCCTTGGACTCCCTTGGGATTGGAACAAGGTCCTCAACACTAGACTTTATGAATTCGTCCGATTCCTTTTCAGGAATAGTGCGAAGATCCTCATTCCCCATGATGAGAGAGTCCTCGGGCTCTATAGTCGGTAAGACGGTTGTGATTGCAATAGACGGAGGAATTTAAGAAATAATTTCATTCAAAGGAATAGTACTCTCCTCGTCATCATCGTCATCATCGTCATCATAGCAAATAGAATTGAAACGTCACGAAGGCTCGAGAGTATGAGTACTAAGATTAGCCGCCTACTCTCGTAACATTCCAAACAAGGATTGCATAGTTTTAAGAAGTTCATCCTTATGTGATTTTATTAATTCTTTAAGGTCTTCCTGAATACTCTGAGGCTCATGATCGATGGAATATTGCGAGGGTTGGTTAAAACCGGAAGAGTTAGAATTATAGCAAAGATTAGGCTCATAGAAGTTCTGATTCCTCGGTTGACACTGAAAATTTGCATGAGGACCCCTACAGTTTTCACAACAAAGTTATTGTTGTGGAAAACTCGATGAATTTTGTGGAAAATAATTATCACCAAAGTTTTGATTGTAGAACGGTTCATGCTCATAGATAAGCGGTACCCGTGGTGGAAAATCAAACCCATAGTGAGAATCGTTCCCACATAACACGAGTATGACTCGAACTGGGGTTGTGGAGTATGGTTGAAAAAGTTTGCAGGATCATTGAAAGAATTCGGATTTGGATCATAAACGAATGAATATCCAGCTCCTGAATCGCATATCGAACAAAATCCATTTCTAAGATTATTTCCACACCACTCGCAAGTACACCGTCGACAAAGTAAACCATCTAACGGACCTCCACACCCAAAGCAACTACGTTGGTTGAACGAAGACATAAGAATTAAACGGATAAGAGGATAAAGAAGATAAGAATTAAACGAAATAAGAGGATAAAGGAGAATATTTTTATATTTTTATAAAGATAATAAAAATAAAAATAAAAATAAAAATATTTTTGGAATTTTTTAATATTTATAAAAGAAAAGGAAAAATAAAAATAAAATAAGAAGAAAAATATTTTTGGATTTTTATATTTTTTTAATAAGTACGAAAATAAACTTTCCGAAGAAAGGATCTTTAAGGAATCAACTTCGAAACACCACGTGAAAATCGTACAACTCTCCCCAGCAACGGCGCCATTTTGATAAACGTCAAACGCGTGTCATAATAATATATAGTATATCCCGCTAGATATGAAAATTACTTTAGGGAAAGTAATAGTCTATCCTCCGAGTGTCGTATCAACGGCGAGAGATGAATTGAAATCCATGTTTATGTTTTTGAAGTAAAATACTTGATTATCTTTTAAGATTTTTGGTTTTAAAACTATTTTTAATACTAAGAAAATTTATACTGGTAAAACTAGAATTATAATAATCAATTAAACTACTAGAATTAAGCTAAAATGATCTAAAAAGAGTTATAAGACGAGAATGCTTGCTAAGTGACGTGAAAAGTTCATCAAGTGTGAATTAAGGTTTATTATCAAACTAAGTCCACACAAAGAATTCTACAAACCAACTATCAAACGAAGGCCCAAATTATCTTCTTAAAACCAAACGCAGCTCAAATGATGATATCAAATTAGAAACCAGTTTAATAAGCTAATTAAAGGATAAGCTCTAGCTTTTCAGAATAAGCCAAACAACACTAAGCAAGATTAAACAAAACATCTAATCATACTACAAGCTTATTTCAAATCAATTGATTAAGCACTTTACTTGAAATTTAAAACTTAAACTCAAATCTCGATTCAACAAGTTCTAAAATAAGCAAACCTAAACGAATTTAAGCTAAATAAGCACTAAAAACTGAGATTGATCAAGTAAGCAAATTAGAATAGAACTTAAAAGCGAATAAGCAAATTTGAACATGAATTAAAGAAATAAGCTCACGAATCAATAAGACTTAGTAAACTTAACAAAATCTAAGCAAAACGAGTAATAAGCCAACGAATTAAACATCAATCTAAGACAAAAGAAATCAACAACTAGAGATCTAAATGAGCTATAAGCACTTAAACAGTTTAATATTCAACTCGAATAAGCAAATAAGCAATAATGAAATTAATCTAGACAATATAAGCTCAAATGAAATGCAATAAGCTATTTAGAAGCTAATTAAATCAGATAATATGAGCTTCTAAGAAAACTAGATAAGCTAAAACACGAAAATAAGTTAGATCTGAGCTTATTCTAGCTTATTACAAACGAAAAGAGCTTAAAAACTATGAGATGAAATCAAATAAGCTTGTTAAAGCTTATAGGATCAGATCTGGCAGGTTTTTAAGAAGTTTAGAAAGAATAAGCTAAGAAAATAAGCTGACGAAAGTAGCTTATTTAGATAAGCAAACATGCGAAGTAAGAAAACAAACAAATAAGCAACAATAATAAGCAAACCATGATTTCCATTAAGCTCAAACCATACTTAATACAAAATCTCAATAAGCTTGCGAATTAAGCTTGTACAATAAGCCAGAAATTACAGAATAAGCTAAACTAATCTGAAAATAAGCTAAAATCTAAAGAGAAAACTTAAAAAACTAATTCCTAATGAGATAAAGTGTAGGGGAGCGAGATGCATTTATAGGGGTCCAAGGGGGTAAATTTGTAACTTCGCCCAATCATTGCACACTTAATTAGCCAATCATTGGCTTCTATTTATGTGACCTCGGATCGTGTAAGAAGTCAGGTAGATCCAGCCACTCTTTATTCACCATGTGTCCCATTAAAAGCTTCATTCGTACGCAAGGATTATTGACTGTTGGATCATTCTCTTGCAATTTGAAAATGAATTTGAGGGTTATAGAAATTGCCTTGCCACGTGTCCAACATTAACTCGTCAAAACCTTTGAGTGCATGGTCACGTGACCCACTCTAGATTTAATTTCACTGCACATGTCCACGACGTCACGCTGACGTCAGCTCTCATTTATAAACTCAGATTTTACTTTGAATTTGGGCTTTTGATAGCTTGGGTTGGCCCAACCCATTTAAATGGGTTATGAGCTGGTCCAATAAGATCTGAGGGCACCGTTGGACTCGTAACTCGCGCTCTTTCCAATGGCATGCTTAGGGATTTTTCACGACTTTATCTTGATCTTGAATATTAAGCACTCTTGATCGAAATGAACCTGTAAATACCCGTTTTGCATTGTTTTCAATCCGTTATACCTGCAAGACATAAAAATACCAAACAAACATATTTGCAAGATAATTATCCATATTTTAGCATTTTTAGTCTGATTAATAGTGTTTTACGAGGTACAAAAGATGTGTGTTTAAGCACACATCAGTAATCGGGGAAATAATGCAGGGAACACGGTTGTTCAGAGGAATATGATTCAAAGAACTCCAAGAACTACTGCTAATTTAGGGAATTCACTGAATGTTCAGAGCTACAATTGTAACGAGAAAGGCCACTATGCTAGAGACGGCCTAAAGGCTAGAGTTTGAAATTCACAGTTCTTTAAGGAGCATTTGTTACTTGCAAAGAAAGATGAAGCAAGAATTAATCTGGATGATGAAGAGAATGATTTTGTAGATCCGTAAAGGGGGTAAATACGAAGTTTACAAAACTTCAAGTCTCGAAGGAACCAAGTCGTGTGATGATCTACTTAGCAAAGAACCTATAAGTAGATGGAGGTAGAGAGAGAGACCACGATATAACTGGTTCAGGAATGGGGGTTTAGTCCTTTCGTACGTCCAGTTATGAATCCACAACACCTATACTATTCCTAGTGTAATCCTTATGGTGGACTATAAACCGTATTACAATTTAACTCCACCGATATGAACAAAGATCGGCGCTCACAAAGAAGAGTTACTACCTACGGTATTCCGCTCTCAAAATCCACCCTTAAGATTCCATGATTCGACTTAACCTATAAACTCTAAGGACTTCCCTTTGGAATCTTACCAAACCCCAACTAGATCCCCAATGATCTAGGCTTGATCTTTCGGATACAAGACTTCCCATACAACTCGATTGAATGAAAGATAGATAGTTGAATCAAGTCCTAACCTAACCTAGCAACTCGATTCTAATAGAAATGGTATAGAAAGAAGACCCTCAACAAAACACACAAGTATAGATTAGGTACTTGCGTGGCTCTCTTGCGAAGATGTGTTTAGTTCAATAGTATGGAAACTATAAGGGGGACTGAATAGTTTTTACCATTTTAAAAATAAAACTTAGATTGTCTACTTATGTGAAATCAATAGATAAATACGTATGTATATGATAACGATGTAATAAATAAATAAGTAAATGCGGAATATAAATAAGTAAAGATAGGAAAGATCAAACCAAAGACATGATGATTTATAGTGGTTAGGCTACAAAGCTCCTCTTCGCCCTACTCCACTCCCCAAGTACCCAACTCGAGAGTTTTCTTCACTATGTCAACAAGCTCCCTTTAGGCGGAGAAAATCGTACATGTCGCTTACACTTTTTTTGGTACTCAGCTAAATACCGACTTCTACTTCGAGATAGATACATTCTAACACAGTGCGTATTTTAAGGCCTAAAATACTAACATATACACCAAGGGTGTCCTTGGGGAGGTTGTTACCACATGTGAGAGGTCTCAAGTTCGAGTCTCTCCGTGGGGGTTTTCCTTCAAGGTGGGAATCTGTGGGGTTCTGCCCCATAGATGCGTCAATTCGAGGCTGGCAGGGACTACCTTTTGTGTATGTACTGTGGAATCGAATCACTAATTATTATTTTCGAGGCTGGCAGAGACTACCTTCTGGGTAAGTACTGTGGAATCGAATAACTAACTTAGTAACTGTACTAACTCGTCGTTCAAAAAAAATAACACAAGACAAATAGATGAAGGTGGATAAATATCACAAGTGTGATGACTCAACTAAACTAATAACACATGAAGCTTGAAGTCTTCTTTGTGTTTTTCACTAAAAAGTAGAATGATTGGATCACTTGTAATGGATTATATAACAAGTATAATGATCAAAGAATGCATGAGAGAAAATAAATATACAAGAGAAAAGATGGAAAAGGGTAAAGCAAATGAAAACATTTGGTTCCTATTTATACGCAAATTTGAAATTCAAATTTTGGCTGACGCTAACAGCTACACGGATCCACAGATCTGCTGTAGCCTAGATCCGTTTTTGGTTATGTTAGATCCGTGTGTAGCAACTAGCGATTATTTTGTATTTTAGTGATTGACCCCAAATCTTTACAAAATATTCTTATGTACTTCAAAATCAGATTTATTATATTCTTCTAGAAGAAAATATTTCCTAACATAAAAATAGAAAGATTTTCTAGATTTAGAAAGATTGTTTTCATTTATGGTTAATCCTATTTTGTCTTATTGATTAATATTACTAGTTTATAATTAATCATGTGTTTACTTGAAATCATTTGATTAGTAATGGTTTATGCAAATGATTAATTTTGTATGCAGGAAAAAATATTTTTCTTTGATCATTAACTATGCTTTATAATGCCATATTCATACCTTAAGTTAATTAGCGTCGGCAAGTAAACTTACGACTAACTAACTTGTTTACGTAAACTTTTACGTAGTATGATATTATATTTGTTATTATGAAAACTCGAAGATCATTAAATATAAATATCATTTTTACACAAATATTTGTATTAACAATCTTCCCGTTTTTTGATGATGACAAAATATAAACTCATTGTGATTAAAAGTGTACTAAAATAAGTATTTAGTAGTTGAGTTTACATATCTTCTCCCCCTTTTTGTCAAAGCAAAAAGTGTTGTAGAGGCACAGTTGCAAAACGTATTTGACGAATGCAACATAAAGGCGTGACGATTGCAAAGTAAAAATAAAGATGTTTTTGCAAATGCTCCCCCTCGGTGTATGCTCCCATTTGTTTGGGGCACCAAGGAATCGAGCTATAGAGGCGTGCTACAAAACAAAGTTAGTAGACAAGCAAATATATATATAGCAACAAAACACACACACACACACACACACACACACACACACACACACACACACATATATATATATACATATCTCATGTATTTATATACTTATAATATATAGTATATATCTTATTTACTTATTATATATATTACATTTTATATATATATATACGCAAAATAACCACCATCATCATGACACAACAAATAATAATGATAATTCCCTTATAAGGGAAGAAACATAAAAATAAACTAGAAATATCACTAAAAATAAACTAGAGAGTAAAAACAACTTGAAAAAAAAATAAACTAAAATTTTTAAATCTTGGGATAAAAGTTTTCTCCCATATAATCCGACGTGGTGGTGGTGACACAACAATGTGTTTAGTGCGAAAAGTATGGTGGGTTAGATGAAGATCCAAGATGGTGTCAGATGTATGAGCATATGAAATGAACGCCTTCTTGTTGGAGTTGTTCTATTTTATTGTTACAATATCTACACAATATGAGATGAGGGTTATAATTTGTGTTTGGGATTAGATGATCCAAGTTGTTGTGTGAAGAAGGTTTGTGGTTTTGTAAAGTGTGTTCTTGTATGTGTTCAAACATGAGATGCATTTCTCGTAGTAGTAGTCCGATTTCGCTTCGGGAGTTACTACAACATTGGCATGTCAAACGATCAAGGTGTGCTAGTCTTTCTTCCAAGACTTCAAGAGGGATGTTGTTTTGATTACCTTGGGTTGGTTGGAGTTTTGAGAGATGTTCTTGTTTGATTTTCTTTATGAGTGTGGGTGTTGAGTCATTGGATAAACTAGACATTTTAGTGAGCTAGTGAGATGAAATAAGAGTGAATTGTTTTGATGATGGTGATTATATGTTGAGATTGGTGTATGCTTTTGTATAGTGGTTCTTGGATTATATAGAGGATGTATTTTATTCTAAGGTTTAATATTTTCTCAAGAATCAAATAAAATAAAGATAAGAGAAAGTGCTAGAAGTTAAAAGAAATTAAATTTAGGCGCTTGGGAAACGTACGTATCTACCTATTATAAGGACAGATCTCGGGTTCTTGGATCCATCGATCTGTGAGGAGGTCAGAATCGACTAGAACCTCTTATAGCACCCAAAATTCTTAACCATATAATACATAGGCAACTAGATCATAGATAGCAGTCATAAATGTTCCTAGTGCACAAGACAACACAGTGTCATACATAGTTAAGGCATGCAAATGTCACATGAGCATATTAAAAATCCTAGAGCAAATAACATAAGTTCCTAATTTATAAACTACCATGGATTTATCAATCCCTCTTCTTGATCATTGCGTCGAGAACTTTATCAAGTCAAAGTTTGTAGAAAGGAATAGTAGGATAACAAAGGTAAGGACTGATTTGTGCTTTCAGCCGATGATGGTGAACCATGAAGTTGATCTTTTGATTCCTTTTCCTTTACTTTGCCTCTTTCTGTTTTGGCATTGATGGAATTCATCACACGGAAATGTAAGACAAATTGTAGTTTGGAATGAGGATGAAACAACTTTGGATATGTAGCAAGAACATGCCTATAGAGACGGATAAGGAGCAAGCCATATGGCAATGGACAATTATCACAATTTTTGACATCTTCAATCTTATAGGCTATGTAATAAGCAAGATTGAATTTTTGATACGATTTGAGATTATAAAGCATGATTGCAGAGCATGCCTCTATGGAATTTTTGTGAGTATCAACATAAATGACATTTTCATGGAGAATGAGTTCCCAATCTTTGATGTTAGGAAGGAGATCATCATGATAAATGATGCTTGGATTTGAATTACTTTGACAGTTTTATGACATGGTGATGCTATTTTTGATATCCAGAAAATTTGGAATGTTGGTTTGGTAAGGAATGTGTTTTTCTCGATGTGGGTTTAGGAGATCAAATGAGTTTTCATTTAAGTAGATACAAGTTCCTTCATAGGAAATTTGTAGAATTTCTCCTAATTTTTCAAGTTTCATGATGAATTGTTTGTCTCTAATGGTGAAACCAATAGATAAGGACAGATCATCCAAATTCCGGATGAGTTGGAACTTTCGATAAAATTCAATGATAAAACATGGACAAATTTGTCCATTCAGAGTTAGGAGACAATCAAATTTGATAGTTTTGAATTGTTCAATTATGTCGTTTCCAAAAGTAAAGGATGATTCGATGTGTCTTGTTTCATGGATTAGACGATTTTGAAGAGTTTTGAAGGTATTTTTAACGTTGTTAGGAGTGGAATTAAGACGATGAATTTTTGGTATGTAAAGTTTGGTTCTTTTGTAATATGGCTTCATCATTCCAAGCATAATTAGACCTATTAATTAGAAAATGAAATTAACCAATTATATAAATATGTCAATGACATTCAAATGTATGCCTATGCATAGGGGGAAAATGGGGGGGGGTGGTAGTTGGTTGGGGGGGGGGGGGGGGGGGGGGGGTTTTTTTTGGGGGGGGGGGGGGGTGGGGGGGGGGGGGGGGGGGGGGGGGGGGGGGGGGGGGTTGGTGTTTTGTGTGTTGGAGTTTTTTTTGTGTGGGGGTGTGTGTGTTGGGGGTTTTTTTTTTTTTGTTTTTTTGGTTGTGGGGGTGGTTTTTTTGTGTTGTTTGTGTTTTTTTTTGGGGTGTTGGTTTTTTTGTTTGGGGTGGTGTGTGGGGGGGGGGGGGGGGGGGTGGGGGGGGGGGGGGGGGGGGGGGGGGGGGGGGGGGGTGGGGTGTTGGTGGTTGGTGTAGTTGGTTGGGTTTGTGGTTGGTTTTGGTTTGTAATTGGTGTGTTTGGGATTGGATGATTTTTTGGGGGGGGGTGGGGGGGGGGGGGGGGGGGGGGGGGGGGGTGTTGCGAGTGGATTTAATTATGTAATGACATTTGATTGACTCACACACAATATTATATATATAGATATATAGAAAAATATATGGTATGTATATGAATAAACCCTCGCACAACTATTTTACTATGACTCCAAGTCGAATGAGTCGAAAATATACATTTATTGTATACTTCGAAAGATCATTCAAGAGATCGTGATGCATGATGAAAATAGTTTTGACTATGTATTAACAATATAAGTGAACCAATGGGGGTGACCCAACGGTAAGAGCTTAGTCTCTCAGGACGAAAGTGCCTAGAGGTCTTGGGTTCAAACCCTAAGGAGAAAATTAATCCCCCATTGGCCACGGAGGTTCACCTGCGATGACTATGAACTATCCAAAAAGATAGTCGCCCTGGGATTAGTCAGCTTGCAATGTCATGTCAAAACCCAGGTAAATAAAAAAAACAATATAAGTGTAATCATTTTGAGTGTCCAAAATGATTATAAATATGACTTGGGATTTTTCAAAAAAATTTCATATCTAAATACACAATGTATATTTGTAAATGACAAATGTAATGATTAGAAATTATGTTGATATGATTTTAAGTTAGTGAAAACAATGGAAATATCCCAAATCATGATTTTTAGTACAAATTTATAGATTCAAGACTCAAATTTAATAAATAAGATGAAAACACTTACAATAGTAGTTGCTAATGACTTGAATGTGATGGATCTATGTTAATTAAGGCTTGAAATGAACTTAGTGGGAAGTGCAATCTTGGGTGGTGACAAAGTTAGGTGGAGGTGTATTATTGGAGGAGAAGAAGCAAGTGGTCTAATAATTTAAATGTAGGGTATGACTGACTGAGACACGGATCTACCAAATATAAAGACGGATCCGGGCACGATGGATCCGTCAATCCATGGGTGGCTCAAAAACAGGCAGGGATTGATTTCCCGTTAATTGGGCGTTAGTGTTATCGTTTTGGCAATCGGAGAGGCTTATATATGTTATAAATACGTTGTGTTTAAATTTTCGGAGTTGACGTCCAAGTTTTGAGCATTACGTTAGAGTTATCGCGAATTTCACGATGGAATTTCAACGTAGTCGATCCTATTAGGAGTGTGTTAACTTTTAGCATGTAATTTTTACCATTGCTAATAACACAAACATTTTGAACATTTAGACGTAATAAAACATCGTCAACACAAGTGTGAGTTGTAATTTGATGATTATTCTTTTCGTCTTTATGATCGATTTCGTAATTTCATGTAATAACCAAATATGGTTATACATGTAGATTTAAAAAATATATATGGTCATTTTATTGATATGTTCGTAATCTATTAAGATTATAATCTCGATCTTATGTTCATGTTTCAAAGTTTGTAATTGAAGCACGTAATGAGAATAAACATCTTTTGAATAATGATTATTTCTCCATTAGATTTTCGCTTACGATTATTTTTGGCAGGATGGTAATTCATTATCGAGGATATGTTGCATCATTCCTAATCATAATCTTAAATAATTAAATTGTTCACGTTTTAAAGGCTTAGTTAATATGTCGGCTAAGTTATCTTCGGATGCAACTTTCTCGATAGAAATGTTGCCCTTTTAGACGTTGTCACGAAGAAAGTTGTGACGAATTTCTATGTGTTTAGTTCTAGAGTGTTGTACGGGGTTTTTACTTAAGTCGATGGCGCCTTTATTGTCACAGATTATCGGAACATCATCAAGTCGTATGTCGTAGTCGATGAGAGCTTGTTTCATCCTTAGTGCTTGTTGACATGCCTTCCCGGCGAATACGTATTTGGATTTGGTCGTGGAGATAGTAAGGGCCGTTTGTTTCTTAGAGAACCAAGATCTTAGACAACATCCCATGAACGTACAAACGCCACTAGTGCTTTTTTGATCGAAGTAGTCCCCCGCGTGGTCGGAGTCGGCGTAAACTATAGTTTCTATACTAGTTCCTTTAGGATACCATAATCCTAAGTGGGTAGTACCTCTAACATATCTAAATATAAGCTTAACGACTTCTAAGTGGGTAGTTTTAGGATTTTCTTAAAAACGCGCACATAAGCAAACATTAAACATAAATATCGGGCCTACTTGCAGTTAAATAAAGTAAACTACCAATCATACCTCAATATTTAGTGCTATCCACGGAGTCGGCTTCGTCGTCCTTGGTTAGTTTGATCTCCGTCAACATTGGCGTCTTGGTTGGTTTAGAATCCTCGAACCCGAACTTCTTTAACATCTCCTTGATGTACTTGGATTGATTGAAAAATATCCCGTCTTCTATTTGTTTTATTTGAAGACCTAAGAAGAATTTCAACTCCCCCATCATACTCATTTCAAACTCGTCGTGCATGATTTTAACGAAATCATCACACAAGTTTTGACACGTGGATCCAAATATAATGTCGTTGACATATATTTGAACAATGATGAGATGTGATTTCGATTTCTTTGTAAAAAGTATGTTATTGACCATTCCCATAGAATACTCGTGTTTTAGCAAAAATGCTTTTAGTCTATCATTCTAAGCTTTAGGAGCTTGCTTAAGACCATACAAAGCCTTTTTAAGTTTGTAAACATAATTTGGTTTTTCAAAATCAATAAAACCCGGAGGTTGAGCAACGTAAACCTCTTCGTTTATAAAACCAGTTAGAAAATTACTTTTTACATTCATTTGGTACAATTTAAAATCTTTTGCTCAAGCAAGAGCGAGAAGTATTCGGATTGACTCAAATCTAGCTACCGAAGCGTATTTTTCATCGTAATCTATACCTTCTTGTTGATTGTATCCTTGTGATACTAATCTATCCTTATTTCTAGACACAATACGATTTTCGTCTAGCTTATTTCTAAATACCTATGTAGTTCCTATAATAGATTGATTTTTAGGTAGAGGTACTAAATCCCAAACATTATTTGCAATAAATTGATTTAGTTCCTCTTGCATAGCTACAACCTAACTTTCATCTCCTTATGCCACATTGACATTCTTAGGTTCTATGATCGAGATGAAACTATAGAAATTACTTTTGTTTTGGGCTTGTGATCTTAGCATTCTTTGATTTAGATTACCTATGACTTATTCTAATTGGTGACTTTTAGACTCTTTAATGTTAACAACCTCGTCAACCTCTATAGACTCATCTTCTATATTATTATTATTATCTACTTTTATTTTTCTTTTAATAGCTTTTTCTTCACCAACACCATTATCAACCAATGGTGATAGTTTGGTAAGAGGAGGACTTTCATCGAATGTCACGTTGAGTGATTCTTCAACTTTCATGGTGTGTTTATTTAAGATAATATAAGCTTTGCTATTTTGAAAGTATCCTAGGAAAACACCTTTGTATGACTTTGGGTCAAACTTGGTTAGATCGTCTTTAGTGTTAAAAATGAAGCACTTGCTTCCAAACACCTTGAAGTATTCTAAAGTGGGTTTCCTACCTCTATATATTTCATAAGGGGTTTTTTCTAGAATTGGTCAGATTAATATTCTATTAAGAATATAATCTGAAGTGTCAACGGCGTTGCACCAAAACTTTTAAGGTATGGATTGTTCATTTAATATAGTCCTAGACATTTATTGTAGTGTACGATTTTTCCTTTCAACGACCCCATTTGATTATGGAGTACGAGGAGCCAAGAAATTATGAGTAATGCCATGTGCATTGTGACAACCGTGATCAAATCAGGTTAGTTTAACCGTTACTGTTGACCTGATTAATTTCTATGTGTTTTGATTTATGTGCGTAAGTGAATTATGTGCTATTATTTATGTGAGTGATGCTTGAAATGAGTGATATACTCATTTCATTTCGTTTATAATGGTGGGTGTGAAAATAATGATCGTTGGTAGTGGCGTTATTTTTTTAGCGTTGGAATAAATAAGTTTGCGTGTATCGTTATTGCGGTTCGAGTTTAATTAATGAACTAGGTTCGGTTATAGATTTATATAGTTATTAATAAAAATAATTAGGAAAATAATTAGTGAAATGAGGAAAATAAATTTTGTAATTAATAGGTATTTTATTTTCTTAAATGTATAAGTAAAGTAATAAAAGGATAATTAGACTTTAATTAAAATTCAAGTTTTAAATAAACGAGGATTTAAGCCCGCGCGTTGCCGCGACATTACAATTTTTACACAAATATATATATATAAAGTATAGAATGCACACACCACACACACACACACACACACAAAAAGACACACACAGCACACATATATACACATAAGATATATATATATTAAATATATATATATAATATATATACAATATAATGACATATACATATACATATACATATACAATACATAAATACATATACTTAGAATTTTTTAGGGGGGGGGAGGGGGTAGGGGGGGGGGGGGTGCGGGGGGGGGGTGTGGGGGGGGGGGGGGGGGGGGGGGGGGGGTGGTGGGTGTGGGGGGGGGGGGGGGGGGGGGGGGCGGGTGGGGGGGTGGATATATATATATGTCGGCTGGAAATAAAATAAAATAAATAAAAGGGGTGTTTGGATCGGCTAAGGAGAAGGGAGAAAAACAAAAAGAAAGTATTTTCTTATTGGTAATTATCTATAAGTATATATACCCATAAAATTCTAAACCCTAAAACACTTTTTCTTCTCCTATTTTTTTGGGTCGACCGGTCATCAAGAAACAATGGGAAACCCGCAAAAAAAATTCAAGAGATTTTAAGGTGTAGGATCGTAAGAATTTGCATTTAAAGGTTTTGGTATGATCCTTAAACTTGTTCTATTCAATTTATTTAAATTATGTAACTTTAAAGTGATGGAAAAATTAGGGTTTCTAAATCTCTGTAATTAATTATGTATGAACTTAAAATCTTGATTTGGGATTAATTGGTAGGTTGATCATTCGTTTAATTTGGTTTAGATTGTGTTAAATTCGAAATTGATGTTGAGCAGAATTTTAGGTCGGATTGTGTGGGTCATAACTTGATGATAAAAACGATTTTGATAGTGATTATGGAGTCTAAAATTATCCACAAAGAGTCTACTTTCTGAAAAACTATGCCTCAAGAGTTAAGGATAAGTGGAAGTGAGTCGAATTATTTTTACAGGATTTGTTGTCAAATCTGAGTTTTCTTGACATATTTGAGTCGTTTTGTGAGGTCAAAAATCTCATCAAATCTTCGAATAAATTCATGAAATTAAATCTGGTAATGGTTTTAGGTGTCTAGTAACCCCAATAAAAATTTCAAAGCTTTTTTAGTGGTCTAAGTATTTTTCAATATTCTAACATTTTAATGTGCGATTAGATTATTTTCTGAACAGTTTGCGGTGTGGATTTTATTAAAAATAGTTAGGCTTATTTTCAATTAATGGAAAAATTACAATATGTTTAGAACTCATTGAAGTTGATGTGGTCAGAATTTCAAAGTCATAAGAGGTTAATTAGTATTTTTTTTAATTCATGAAGTGGCCTCAATTTTCTACAATAATCTGGAATTTAGAATGTTGAAGTAAAACATAAATAAAGTATAGATAAAGTGTGAGAACATGTCGGGATGGACTGTTACACCCCGACAATGGCAGAAACTCGGGATCGCAACATAATGATAAATCATAACACAAGATACAATATAGAGAAAACTACAATGCATAAACTTCAAGTGTTACGAAGACCATCAACCTCGAACAACCTCGAGTGATGTCCCAAATCACAATTAAATCCGCAAACTCTTACAATATCCAAAAGCCCACACAGGGTCCAAAAACCAAACAAAATAAACAAGCAAGACTTCACATGAAAATCCACGCGGGATACTTCTAAGCCAGCTATCACACATCACCAAATTATTCCTCTTTCACTTCACCAGAAAATGATACTCGAAAACGTCAATAATAATATTGGTGAGCTCTTAGGTTTGACCTTAAACCCAAAAGTTGTGCCAATATTTCAAACAGTGGACAATAGTGCTATATGACAGAGAATATATGCAAACAACCTTAGCATCACCGCTAATCAATAACCATATATCACTTACGCACCTAAAGGGCCTACCAGCTGGAGCACTAAATTTAGGGCAGCACCACACACAAACTTGGGTAGGCGTACCCATCCTCTCCAATAATCACACAAATACTAGGTAGGCATACCCATTTGATCTAAACAATCATGCAACACATAATATTCACATAGCACTCATAAGCACATATCTTGTCCCAAAAACAAAACCACATTTCGCACAGTTCAATTCAAAACAGTTCAAAACACATTTGAGTATCATTTTCCCCCAACGGAAAAACAGTAAAAAGTGGGGCTACGAGAACTCACCTCAAGCAAGTCTTTAGCAACCAAATCTCAACCACACAAGCAAATGCAACGACTCCCGCACACGACCTAATCTAGTTAATGTCCCAATTTAATCATCTATTTCCAAAACAATCTTCACGTTTGATGCATAGAGTTTAGACGCGTTGTACAATTACTCCTAACAATTTAGTGGTGTAATGGTTGACGACATATCCCAACAATCATATCAATCCCATTACTCGATAATACATACTTATACTATTTAGAGAAAATAGATAAGTAATATACGTAAATATTTATAATTAATAATTATAAATATATCTCGGTAAGTCCAGTCGGTAGCCTTAGTCACAGTGAAAATAATCATATTAGAGTTGAAAATGGAACGTTTACTCATAATAAACATATTTGAGAAGTTTCAAGAAAAATTGTATTTTTTGTCTTTTAGTGAATTTATTAAATAAATAAAATGATTAAATAATATTTTATTATTTAAAATCCAAAAATCATGCTTTTAGGTAAAATTTCTAAGTATAAACTTTTTACCAAATTTCGACATGACCCGTACGCTCATACAACGTTTTCCAAGGTTTTAAACCTTATTTTCAACACTTTTCATAAATTCAACACTTTTCGACAAAATTCCAAAATCTCAATCTTTAACGTTTACCAAAACGTTTTTCACAAAATATCGTTCAATATCACTTCGTAAATACATTTTCACTTTCAAAAGTCCGTCAAAACTCTTATAACGACTAAATATCGCTTATTGGGCTTTAAGGCCCAATAAGGGTCCATTAAGATATTTATAAGTCCAAAATACGATCCAAGCCAAAACCAAGGTCCATTTACATACATAAGCATATACTAATAAGTAGAAAATAATCTGGACCACAATAAGCCCTCCAATTAAGCCACGACTTAAATAGACTTATCGGGCCGTGAGTCCATAAGCTCCAAAATACGTATATTAAGCTTGAAAATAAGCTAATAAGCTACGTATCGCATTTGGTTACTACCATAAGCCTCAAAAATAGTCCACAACATACGCCATAACACAAAAATAGTCAAAATCACTTTCCTAGTGATTTTGGGAAAATAACGTGGCATATAAGCCCACAATAAGCCAAGAAATAGCTTAAAAATAAGCCCAAATAAGCTATACAAGCTACTATAAAAAATAAGCTATCTAGCAACATATATTATTCAACCATCACGACTACAACATCAAAACTACAAAAACCCCTCTTTTCCTTTTTACATCCAACGAACCAAACACCCTCTTTTTATTCATTTCGTTTCCAAAAATCGATTTTTACAACGATCAACTTGTACAACTAACATCTATGCATCAAGATAAACCCAAAAGGACGAACGAAATTTAAATTTGAAAACTTACAAGAAAATCTTCAAAAATGTAGATTTCGACACGAACCGGACAACCCAAACGTTGTTTAAATGAATACCTAAATACTCATATCAACCCTGCATAACACGATCATGATCAAATTTGGAAAAATATAATAGATGGTATTGGTGGTGTAAGGTGCGACGCACTAAAAAAACCCAACCAACACAACTCACACAAGTGTGTTTTATTTTAATATGAAATGGATAATGATTGAAAATGGTTCTATGGAAAGCAAATATGTGTACAACTTGGGACATGTAGCTAATTTTAAGCCTCCTTGTCCCCCTAACCACACATTGACGGCGGATATGGCATCCAAAGGGGCCCTTCGGGTCCTTTCTTTTCGTGATCGGGATCACTTAAATACTCGTAAAACTTAACCGTAAAACTTACCCCAAAGTTAATTAGCATTTTTATTCACCTTAAAAATACTTTTCCATTAACCTAGAGTATTTACACTACATAGTTTCACTTTAAACCCTTTCAAAACTCATTTGGACATTAACGGACGTGTCAGACTTGTTTTTCGGCATTTCTCAAAATTCACGGGTCAAACCACCCGGATTACAAATAATACAATAATAACTTCCAAAAGGTATTTTAATCACAATAAACCATAATTCACCACAATTCTGAACAAAATCACCATCGTCAACACGGTACAAAATCGGAATAAACTAACAGAATTCAAATAGTCAAAGGACTATAAATGAAATATTCAGAACACAAAAAGGGCAAAGGTTACATTCTACCCCCCTTAAAAGAATTTCCTCCCCGAAATTCAACTACTAACATCACTAAACAAATGCGGGTACTTCAATTTCATCTGATCTTCACGTTCCCACGTAAATTCAGGGCCACGTTTCAAATTCCACCAAACCTTGACGATGGAAATCCTACTATGCTTTAACTTCTTAAACTCCCTTTTCAAAATTTCCACAGGCTCTTCTACAAAGTTCAACTTAGCATCAACTCGAATCTAATCCAAAGGCACTTGCAGTATTGGATCAGGCAAACACTTCTTAAGGTTCGACACGTGGAACGTGTCATGAACACCATTTAACTCTTTAGGCAAATCTAACCGATAGGCTACAAGGCCTACCTTTCCAATAATCTCAAAAGGTCCAACAAATCTAGGTGCTAACTTCCTTTTCTTCCCAAAGCGTATCACACCATTCCAAGGCGATACTTTGAGCAAGACATAGTCACCTACACTAACTCTTAGAGCTTCCTCCTCTTATCAGCATAACTTTTCTTGCGATCACGCGCAGCCTTATGTCTATTCTTAATCTGCGAGATCTTTTCAGTAGTCTCTTGTATTAACTCAGGTCCTATCAACTGACCTTCTCCAACCTCAGCCCACATAATTGGTGAACGACACTTTCTACCATACAATGCCTCAAGCATATCTCACACTAGAATGATAACTATTGTAATACGAAAACTCAACCAACATAAGATAAACATCCCAACTTCCTCTAAAGTCCAGGACGCACGCTCTAACAATGTCTTCCAAAGTCTGAATAGTAAGCTCACTCTGACCATCAGTCTGAGGGCGATAAGGCGTACTCATGTCTAAATGAGTTCCTAATGCCTCTTGCATTGACTGCCAAAACCTTGATGTCAAACGACTATTACGATATGATATAATTGAGATTGGCACACCATGTCTAGCAACTATCTCATTCAAATACAATCTAGCCAATCTATCCATCTTATAATCCTCTCGCATAGGTAAAAATGATGCATACGTATCAATCGGTCCACAATGACCCAGATTGTGTCATGCACAATACTAGTCCTAGGCAACTTAGTCACAAAATCCATAGATATTCCTTCTCATTTCCATACGAGAATCTTAGGTTGCTGAAGCAAGCCAGATGGCCTTTGATGCTCAGCCTTAACCTTTAGACAAGCCAAACACTTACTAACATACTCAGTATGCCTATTACATTCCATGGCCACCAATACCTTATCCCTCAAATCGATATACATCTTATCAGCTCTGGGGTGTACAAAGTACTTTGACTTATAGGCTTCATCCATTATCAGGTTCTCACCTCACCGTCAAAGTACCCATGATACGATCCAGTAGTATAAAGTTCCATCACTTCTCTGTTCTATCATCTCATCCAAACCTTTCTACAATCCTGCAGACTCATCCACAGCCTCCCTTCTAAGCCGCCAGTATCTTATCCTTAATTAAAAAAAAAAAAACCTCGACTGAAGGTCAATATTATACTCTAACTCTCTTAGTCTTTACTCTTTCCTTCCTACTTAGGGTATCAGGCACCACATTCGCCTTACCATGATGGTAGCGAATTTCATAATCATAATCACTAAACAACTCTATCCAGCGACGCTGTCGCATATTCACCTCTTTCTGACTAAAGATATGCTGAAGACTCTTATGATCCGTATACATGACACTATTTGTCCCATACAGATAATGTATTTAGATCTTAAGTGCAAACACGACCGCACCCAACTCTAAATCATGGGTAGTATAATTCTTCCTGTGAATTTTCAACTGTCTAGACGCATAGGCTATCACTTTACCTTTTTGCATTAATACACAACCTAGTCCTACCCCAGACGCATCACAATACACCACAAGTCTTTTGGTCCATCGGGGAGAGCTAGAACAGGCGCATTACACAACTTATCCTTCAAGGTTTGAAATGCCAATTCATGTTCCTTACCCTAATTTAAAGTCTTACACTTCTGAGTCAATATAGTAAGAGACTTAGCTATCTTAGAAAAGTTCTCAATTAACCTACGGTAATATCCATTCAATCTTAAGAACAAACGAACCTCAGTTGGAGTTCTAAGGGCTTTCCAATTCTTAACATCTTCAATCTTACTAGGGTCTACATGAATCCCATTACCATTTATCACATGCTTAAGAAACTACACTTCTCTTAGCCAGAATTCACACTAGAAAACTTAGCATACAGTTTCTCCTTTTTGAGCAGTCACAAGACTAACCTTAAGTGTTCTTGTTAGCCTCAATTTTATTGAGTCAATAAAGGAAGCTCGTTCCCGTGTTCAAGACCTCACTTCGGGGGAGATTGTTAGCCACAATTTATTGAGTCGAACAAGGAAGTTCGGTCACTCTACGATGGAGCTTCGGTCTTTAATTAGTTAATGTTGTAATAGGATAATATCGGGAATCGGGCTCGATAGATAATCTAATATTGTATATGTTTTGGGTTTAATCCCAAGCAAAACCCGAGCCCGGGTCCTAGTTAAATATCCCGCGCGTCACTTTTAAGTGTCGGGGTATATAAGGAACTTTTCCACTTGGAAAAGTAAGTTGTTCATTTCTAAATAATTCCATTTCTCTTTTCTCTCATCTCTCTCTCTAAACTCTCTCTCTAGAACAACTCTTTCTTTCTCATTTCTAGTTCTTGATCCGTGATTGATTCGTGTTATGAAGTGTTAAACGGGATCCTTTAACACTTCATAACACTAATCAATCACGGATCAAGAACTAGAAAGGAGAAAGAAGAGTTGTTCTAGAGAGAGAAACTAGAGAGAGAATTGAGAGAGAAAGTGAAAAGATATTTTTAGATATTTTGAACAACTTACCTTTCCAAGTGGAAAAGTTCCTTATATACCCCGACACTTAAAAGTGAACGCCGAGATATTATAACAGACCCGGGCTCGGGTTTTGCTTGGGATTAAACCCAAAACATATACAATATTAGATTATCTATCGAGCCCGATTCCCGATATTATCCTATTACAACATTAACTAATTAAATACCGAAGCTCCATCGTAGAGTGACCGAACTTCCTTGTTCGACTCAATAAATTGAGGCTAACAATCTCCCCCGAAGTGAGGTCTTGAACACGGGAACGAGCTTCCTTTATTGACTCAATAAAATTGAGGCTAACAATTTCCCCCGAAGTGAGTTCATTGATGACACTCCTTCATGAGATCAGTGAGATTGCTTTTGTCGTTTAAGCTCGAGTGTTCTGTCTTGTGTTTCATTGTAAGCTGTTCCATCATGCTTTGGCCGATCGAGCTAAGGCCATCTTGCGATCCTTGTGTCTTTGACCAACATGCACATACTAGATTGCAATATCTTGAAAGCTTTATATCAATGTTTGCGGAAAGTCCTTTGTCTTGTAAATCTTGAGCTCTAATAGTATGTCTTCGTAGATTGAGCAATTTGAATGGGATTTGAGGTTTGCCGTTAACCGACCGTTTACCTGCAGGTTTGACTTAGTGATAAAAGAGAAAATTGATTTGAAAATCAATCGACGTGTCACTCGTTAAAGAGTTTTTGTAACACATCGAGAGTGTCATGTTTTTATCAAAATTCATCAACCGTCAATTCATTTACTGGACCAAATCGATATCCAGTTGTCACAAGTTTTGATTCAAATATATCCGCAAGTCATCTACCAAGAGCTTGTTTGATGCTGCACAAGCTGGATTTCCATCTTCATGTGAATACATTAGAATCACTCGTATGTTACTGGCAAATAACACGATGATATAGCGTAGGACTCTTATACAGCCTGAAAACTGATGAAGTTACCAACAAGTGTTTGGAAAAGGAATATCTAACGAATTTTGATTGATCTCTTGGCTCTAGACTCGATTAGTGCATTTTGGTTTTAGTACTCAGAGCTGAGCATATTGCCACCTATTCAATATCAATGATCCCTTGAGTGAGGAATGTCAACAGATAACTTGTGTATCTCTGACAAATGAGGCAACTTTTCTGTTGAAGAAACCCAAAATGCTGAGAAGGGTTGTGCATTGCATCACTGGGTCCATGATGTCGTTTTCAATGTCAGCAATCAACTTGTGATTCTGACAGCATATGTATTGACCCGGTTTCTGCCTTAAGTTGTGTGGAGGGCTTCTTTCTTTAGACCCTTTATCCATACATTTCTTTTTAATTCTTCAACGCCTTCAATGCTTACCAAGACGTCATTACTAACACCTTGTTGTGATTGTTCTAGTGTTAACTCAATCTTAGTCGGCATTATTCCCATATACATTCATCTCCAATCATACCTAAGGACTGCTATTTCTAACTTTGGATTATCCTTGGGTAGATCCTCCGGTTCTGGTTGGATCATAGGATTGATTCCTAACCTAACCACCTTATGACTTCAGAATCGTCGTGAAATTAAGATGTTGTTGGGTATAAGATCGAACCATAAAACCTTTTCTTCAGCACATTGAGTCGAATAGATCATATTTTAATTACATTTTCTCCCCTTATTTTAATAATAAACACTTATTGTTTGAAATACCTATGATTAAAATATGTCTTGAAAAATCAGTGGAGAAAATATGGTCAGCATAATGGTTTGGAACATTTGATACTGTATTTGAATACATAAGAATGGGTCCCGTTGATGATGTATCCAAGATACATTAAACTTTGTTTTTCAAAAAACCTCCCCCTCAAAATAGAAACCAATTAGAAATTGTTGTCTTTTGAAAACATTGTGAGGGATGTAGTGGTTGAACACAAATTTTTGAAAAGATAATGAAATATGGTCATCCCGAAATTTCTATAAAAAATTGTGTTCAACTTTTTGAAAAACCAGATGTTTAGAAGGACTTCTCTTCTAACGTTAAGGTAAGTGTCACTGAAACGTACACTTTCCTTTTTCTTGAGCTATAAACAGTGAATGTCTTGTAAGAACAGCTCAAGACCGAGAAACGTTAATTTTCTCGTTGTGAGGATAAGTTATAAACCTTCCTTTATTTGAAGTCCGGGTTCATGTACTGACATTTGAACATAAGCCATCTAAAAATTAGAAATGACATGTCAGAACCTATTTGCAACTCTCCTCGAACTCATTTACACACCCGTGTCAATGTTAATTGACATTTCTAAGCACGTAAATGTTATCGATTCCAATAGACATGTCGAGAATATTCTTTTTTGGAAATTTTTTGATTTTCTGATCTTGTAATTTCAATATACTATACCGTGTTGTTCCTCAGCATTGCTATTGTGAAGGTGAATAGTAATCCCATCACTTGTCGTGATGTAGCAGTCTTGTGACGTGCTAAAGGAACAACTTTGAACGCAGCTTTTGAACATGTCTGTCATTTGCTATGGTCTTGAATTCCGATGTTCTGAACGGTTATGATCAGAAGTCATTCGATAAAGAACTATTCTTGACATGCGTTGCTCAATGTCAGTTGCATGAAGACCGCGGCTTTGATCTTCTGCGATCAAACGTCTTTGAACAATGAGGAACGGCCTGAATGTAATTTCAGCAGACGCCATTTGAAGATCATCAAATCAAAATTCCTTGAAGCCCTATTTTCTGAGATATCTGTCTTTTCCGCAACCAAACTCTGAGTCCTTCCTTTATAGGATTGAACGATGTACCTGTACTTAAGAGAGTACCTGCACTAACACCAAGAGCTTGTTTGCTTTCACATTGGTTAGTGATATCTTCTTTTGAACCATTTGGGGGTTCACTGTCATCCTTATTTGTGCTAAAGACGAGTATGTTTCCAGTAGGAACCCATCTAAGACCAATTGTCTTAAATTCTACCCCGATTAGGTTCCACCTAAGACAAGATCAAGGATTCATTGTTTTCTCGGGATCAATGTAGGTCTTTTTGTTTAGAACCTATGTCTATTAGGTATCTGTCTTTCGTGGTTTCTTATATGCACTTGACTTTTCCTACGGTCATAATATCCTTTGTTGTCTTATGGGATTTGCATCCTTATTCTGTGTAGAGGCACGAGATTTAACCTTGAAGAGGTATTCTCAGACGCATTCATCATGATATGCAATGTAAAGCACTTTTTGCATGTAGGACCTTGCAATCATTGAACTTCAAGAAAGGCCTTTTGTTTCCCTAGTTCTCCTATGTAACATTCTTGTTAAGTAACCCCGACTACTCAGATGATGCTTGCCATTCTAGGTTTTTGGTTTTGGCAACCATTAGCAGTGTTGGGTAATCAACAGATCGACAATCTACCTAGGTTTCCATTCACTTCTTATGTCTTTCTGAAGTTGTGCACTTTTCTTAGCTTCTCTAGGGTAGTAGATAATGAACATTCATTTGAGCCTACAAATTCTTTAGGTGACTGAGATGACACATGCTTTGGGTTATTCCTAGAGGGGCCAGGTGCAATCACATTGGTGTTTCGAACTGCTTGTTTTCTAATCTGAGGCAAATTCTGTTGAGTGACTTGTTTAAACAAACCATCCGACACATTAGTTTTATTAACCGACTGTTTCGTGTAAACTTCCATTACCAGGAGAATTAAAAAAAAGATGTTGGTTTTTCCTAAACTGATGGTTTTGGAATTCGTTGAGCATTTGGTTGTCGAACAACAGATGGTTTATCAAACTGAGTTTCCACAGACTTTCCCTTGCAGTTCTCGATGAGTTTCTTTAACTCACTTATTGCTATGTTCTTGTCTTGCATTTGAGCGTATCAATCTTGTATTTCATGATATTGTTCACGTTCTTTTCAAAATACATTAGATCCGTTTTCTTTGCAAACTGAGTTGTTTTTCATTTGTTCTTTACATTGTTGTAAAGCAAGTTCAAGAGAAATCGAGTGTTTTTCAAGTTTAGAAAAACTTTTTAACAAATTATTATGAACTTCTTTGTTAACAGATTCAGTTTGTTTCGAAAGCTTTTGTGCAAGACATTCACATTCTTTGACTTTATGAAGATACAAGCATTGTAATTCAGCATAAGCATTTAAATCAGACAGAGAATGCAAATATGAACATATAACATCTTTAGACACACACTCTTCGAGAAGTAGATCATATATGTTTGAAAAATCAGCCTTTTCTGATTCAAGTTCGTCAATCTCCTTTTCAAGGGATTTAACGTACTCCAAATCGTCATGCATTTCTCTTTTTAGTTCATGAACAAAACAATGACTGTCCAGTATAGTTTTGTTTGAAAGAGGCATTAATAACGTTTTGATCAAAACTTCCATACTCTTAGCAGTTGGGTTAGGAAATGCACTATTAGTATGATTAGACCAAGCTTGTTCACAAATTGTTCTAAAATGATTGAAGTTGTTTGTCATTTCGTTATAAACTTGTCTACTTTTACTAATGGATTTAGAAATGGGTAGAAAGGACACGTTTTTAGCAATGTTTGGTTTTGTTCTGTTAAACGTTTTTCTCCACATTGTCTTCCTAACTTCTTTAGCGCGTTCCAACTGATCAAGATAGGTTTTGGATGGTGGTTTGAAAGTTTCATAAAGACTGTTTTGATATGTGTAATCATATGGTTTCACTTTGTCTTTATCCAATTTTGATCTACTCTCCTTTTCAAGAGTCACTGTCTCTTCCCCATTGGGGCAAAATCTGTTTGCAGGATCAGAAGTATCATATGGGATCTCATACAAACGAGGCTTTTCAGATTGAGCTATCTTGAGGTACTTTGGATTAGCAAAGGTTGATCTACCATTATACGTTGCGCATTTGGGTGCTAACATGTGAATGGTCTGAATTGACTGATTGCGTTTATAAAGAATTTCATTTAAAAAAACTATTATCTGTTTGTCCATTTCAATCATCGTGTCAATGTCTTTTCCTTCCTTAACCTTTAATAACCGAAATAACCTTACTTTTTCTCTTTTGAGTTGACCTTCAAAACTGTGACCTAGTTAAGCAGACTCTTTTGACTAGCTCAATCGTGTTTCTGATTGACACTGAAATATCATAGTTTTTAGTTTTAAACCCACTTGTATGTCAAGTCATTACGAGCTAATAGTCCAAGAGTTTTCATTTAACATTGTTGAAGTATTTTAATAATCACACTTCGGTCATTAAGGGCCTGTGTGACTTCTCATGCTCAGTCTGTTTAGTCTGAAAGTGCAATCGAGACAACGATCCCGACTGCTAGTAGCCTCCCCAAGAGCCGCTACTAGTCTTCATCAAGAGTTAGTTTTGCACTCCTTCAGTTCATGAGTTAATGATGCGTTTTGCTTTTCTTTAATTGCTTTTAATACTGTTTTGTTTTCCTCCTATCAAGAGTCATATTAGCAATTAAATTAGCAGAGAGCCAGCACGCCATCAACACATTCAGTCGCATTTTTGATCAACCTGATTATCATTAGTACATTATTTGATGAATCAGGAATGACGATTGCGCTCATCCGTCTCCAAAACATATGTGTCGTTAATGATTCAAGGTTGCTCAGAATGTCGTCTCACCATTGGGCAACCATCATTTCATCATGGTTTTGTACCTATTCCAAGACTGACTAGTAGAACTGGATCTTCAGGTAGACCTCCTGAATCTTTGCCATTTAACTGTAATGTGCTTTCGCATTCTTGTTCATCAATCTATTCTTCATCCGTGTCTTCTAGCCAATCAGCTTGATCAGCTGAAGCGGAACACCATGTTCAGCTTGTTTGCACATCATCATCTTCTCCTTGTGATACCTAGTCTTTAAAACCTCTTTAGCTTCCTGAATTCCCGGCATAGTGTCCAAATCCCATGCAGTTATAAGCACTGAATCCCTTTGTTGCACTACCGGACTGCCTACTGTTTCCCTAGCCCCAGCAACAGCATCGTCCTCGATTCCCAAACTGCCCTGACTGATATTCGTTGTAATAACCTTGGTGTGGGCTATCTTCATTCTTGTTCCTTTAAATACTCGTAAAACTCAACCGTAAAATTTACCCCAAAGTTAATTAGCATTTTTATTCACCTTAAAAATACTTTTCCATTATCCTATAGTATTTACACGACATATTTACACTTTAAACCTTTCAAAACTCAGTTGGAAATTAACGGACGTGTCGGACTTGTTTTTCGGCATTTTTCAAAATTCACGGGTCAAACCACCCGGAATACAAATAACACAATAATACCTTCCAAAAGGTATTATTAATCACAATATACATAAATTACCATAATTCTCAACAAAATCACCACCGTCAACACGGTACAAATCTGAATAAACTGACAAAGTCAAATAGTCAAAGGACTATAAATGAAATATTTAGAACACAAAAAGGGCAATGGTTACATTCTACCCCCCTTAAAAGAATTTTGTCCCCGAAATTCAACTACTAACATTACTAAACAAATGCGGGTACTTCAATTTCATCTGATCTTCACGTTTCCACGTGAATTCAGGGCCACGTTTCGAATTCCAACAAACGTTGACGATGGCAATCCTACTACGCTTCAGCTTCTTAAACTCTCTTTCCAAAATTTCAAAAGGCTCTTCCATAAAATTTAACTTAGCATCAACTCGAATCTCATCTAAAGGCACTTGTAGTGTTGGATCAGCCAAACACTTCTTAAGGTTCGACACATGGAACGTGTCATGAACACCATTCAACTCCTCAAGCAAATCTAATCGATAGGCCACATGACCTACTTTCTCAATGATCTCAAATAGTCCAGCAAATCTAGGTGCTAATTTTCCTTTCTTCCCAAAGCGTACTACACATTTCCAAGGCGACACTTTGAGCAAGACATAGTCACCTACACTAAACTCTAGAGGCTTCCTCCTCTTATCAGCATAACTTTTCTGGCGATCACGCGCAACCTTAAGTCTATCTTTAATTTGCGAGATCTTTTTAGTAGTCTCTTGCACTAACTCAGGTCCTATCAACTGACCTTCTCCAACCTCATCCCACATAATTGGCGAACGACACTTTCTACCATACAATGCCTCAAACGGAGCACATCTCACACTAAAATGATAACTATTGTTATACGAAAACTCAACCAACGAAAGATAAACATCCTAACTTCTTCTGAAGTCCATGACGCACGCTCTAAGCATGTCTTCCAAAGTCAGAAAAGTATGTTCACTCTGACCATCGGTCTGAGGGTGATAAGCCGTACTCATGTCTAAACGGTTTTCTAATGCCTCTTTCATTGTCTGCCAAAACCTTGATGTGAAGCGACTATTACGATCCGATATAATTGAGATCGATACACCATGTCTAGCAACTATCTCATTCAAATGCAATCTAGCCAATCTATCCATCTTATAATCCTCACGCATAGGTAGAAAATGAGCAGACTTAGTCAATCGGTCCACAATGACCCAGATTGTGTCATGCCTACTACTAGTCATAGGCAACTTAGTTACAAAATCCATAGCTATTCCTTCTCATTTCCATACAGGAATATCAGGTTACTGGAGCAAGCCAGATGGCCTTTGATGCTCAGCCTTAACCTTCAAACAAGTCAAACACTTACTAACATACTCAACTATGTCCATTTTCATTCCAAGCCACCAATACCTATCTCTCAAATCATAATACATCTTATCAGCTCATGGGTGTACAGAGTACTTCAACTTATGGGCTTCATCCATTATCAGGGTTCTCACCTCACCCTTTAAAGGTACCCATATTCGATCCAGGTAGTACAAAGTCCCATCACTTCTTTGTTCTATCATCTCATCCAAGCCTTTCTGCAATCCCGCAGACTCATTCACAGCCTCCTTCTGAGCCGCCAGTATCATATCCTTGATACTCGACTGAAGGGTTATATTCATAGCTCTAACTCTCTTAGGCTTTACTCTTTTCTTCCTACTTAGGGCATCAACCACCACATTCGCCTTTCCATGATGGTAGTGAATTTCACAATTATAATCACTAAACAACTCTATCCAGCGACGTTGTCGCATATTCAACTCTTTCTGACTAAAGATATGTTGAAGACTCTTATGATCCGTATAGATGACACTCTTTGTCCCATATAGATAATGTTTCCAGATCGTAAGTGCAAACACGACCGCACCCAACTCCAAATCATGGGTAGTATAATTCTTCTTATGAATTTTCAACTGCCTAGATGCATAGGCTATCACCTTACCTCTTTGTATTAACACACAACCTAGTCCTATCCTGGACGCATCACAATATACCACAAAGTCTTTTGGTCCATCAGGGAGAGCTAGAACAGGCGCATTACACAACTTATCCTTCAAGGTTTGAAATGTCAATTCCTGTTCCTCACCCTAATCGAAAGTCTTACACTTCTGAGTCAAGATAATAAGAGACTTGGCTATCTTAGAAAAGTTCTCAATGAACCTACGGTAATACCCAGCCAATCCTAAGAACAAACGAACCTCAGTCGGAGTTCTAGGGGCTTTCCAATTCTTAACAGCTTCAATCTTACTAGGGTCTACATGAATCCCATTACCATTTATCACATGCCCAAGAAACTGCACTTAGCCAGAATTCACACTTAGAAAACTTAGCATACAGTTTCTCCCTTTTTAGCAGTCCCAAGACTAACCTTAAGTGTTCTACATGCTCCTCTTGAGTCTTAGAGTAGATTAAGATATCGTCTATAAACACTATCACAAACTTATCAAGATAAGGCCTACAAACTCTATTCATCAAATCCATGAATACTGCTGGTGCGTTAGTCAGACCAAAGGGCATTACTGTGAACTCAAAATGTTCATAACAAATTCTAAACGCAGTTTTTAGAATGTCATCCTCATGCACTCTCAGCAAATGGTATCCAGACCTAAGATCTATCTTTAAGAAAATATGTGACCCTTGCAGTTGATCAAATAGATCATCAATCCTAAGAAGTGGATAACGATTCTTAACGGTCAACTTGTTCAATTCTCTATAGTCAATACACATTCTAAAAGAACCATCCTTTTTCTTCACGCACAATACCGGCGCTCCCCAAGGCTACGAACTTGGTCGAATGAAACCTTTGTCTTAGAGTTCCTTGAGTTGTCCCGACAACTTCTCCAATTCAGAAGGTGCCAAATGATAGGGAGACTTTGCTACCGGCATTGCTCCAGGGATTAACTCAATTCGAAACTCAACTTCCCGAATAGGCGGTAATCCAGATAGGTCATCCAGGAATACCTCAGGAAAATATCTAACCACAATAATCTCTTCTTGTTTCTTATCACTAGCCTTATCACTCATCAAAAGTCTCGCTTTCTCATCCGGTCTCTCTCTTAATACTCTAAGCACCTTGCCATCCGGTAGTGGTATCCTCACTACTTTCTCATGACAAAATATTTCAGCCTTATAATTAGACAACCAGTCCATACCTATAATCATATCAAAACTCCCATGCCCAAAAGGTATCAAATTGATGTCAAATACATGACCCTCGATTTCTAGTTTGCAGCCCTTAATAACCTTATCAATCTCTACTAGCTACCCGCTAGCTATCTCAATCTCATATTTGAAACCTAATTTACTGGGATCTAAGCCTAACAGAGGTATGAAAGTAGTGGAAACAAAACTATAGTCGGCACCAGAGTCATATAAGGTAGTGGCAAAATGATTGTTTCAAAGTAAACGTACCCGTCACAATGTTCAGATCTTGGCGAGTTTCCTATGCTCCCAACATGAATGCCCTACACCTAGCTTGGTTCCCTGGGTTTCCACGACCCTGACCCCCGTTATTAGCAGCAACTTGGTTTGGACGATTTTCTTTCGGTCCTTGTGCCCTATTCAATCTAGGACAATTTGACCTGACATGGTTGGTACTACCACACTCATAACATGCCCTAACAGTTGGGTTTCTAGCATTGATAAGACTCACATTCGTCGGCACGCCTCTACAATCCTTTGCCAAATGACCCAAACGGTTACAGTTGAAGCATGTGCGACAAGGCCCTTCGGGTGTATGGTAGGAGTTACAGGTGGTACACTTGGGCCAAGTACCCGTATTCTCTCTTCCTACAGGGTTCGCGGTAGTAGCAAAAGCATTTCCAGTCCTAGTCCTCTTATTATCATCCCTACCATTCTTATCCTTGCTAGGTTCCCCTACATTTCCTCTCTTCTCAACCTTCTTAATTGATCCATTACTAACAGCCTCATCGGTCAGTGCACCAAAAATCTGCACAACCTTCTGTATAGTCTTAGGCTCCGTTGCTGCCACCATCCCACGGATTTGTGGAGCAAGACCATACACATACCTCTCAATCATCCTACTCTCTGGAGTTACCAAATGTGGAACTATCCTAGCCAACTTATGAAACCTATTAGTATACGTAGCATGGCCAGCCCCGACCATTGCATGATTCCACAACTCAGATTCCAACTTTTTCATCTCATGACTAGGACAAAACTCTTCTATCATCATAAACTTAAAGTCATTCCATGACATACTAACAACAACTTCCCGGCTTAGCGTGCGGATCTGAGAGTTCCACCACGTTAAAGCCTTACCCACAAATGAACCAGCAGTGTATTTCACTTTTTGGTCAATACTATAACCACTCATATCGTGCACAGACTCCATTTTCTCAATCTAACGAGTAAGAACTACAGCACCTCCTTTACCATCATATTCCTTAGGGTTATAAGCTAAGAACTCCTTATATGAACAACATCCGGTTGCCATTTGCTATCACATTCCCAACGTTCTCCTGAACGTTCTCATTAACCACATTACCATTTTGATTTCCAACATTTCCTTGGTTACCAACCTGAGCTAGCATAGCGGGTAAGAGGTTCTGCAATTGCTGGGCAATGATCGTCGAGAAGTCGGGTGCTCCTCCTACACCCTCATTGACTCCCTCTATATTCCCATTGACTCCCTCTACGCCCCTATTAGCTCTCAAATCTTGGTCATTTCCTTGACCATTCAAATCATTAACACGCTCATCATTACCTTCCTTAGGTCTTCTGCCCCTTCCACCACCTCTACCAACTCGTACACCCGTTCCCCCTCCTAGTGATTCGGTAGCAGGCCGGCCAGCACTTCGAATCCTCTTCCTTGGCGGCATTATCTATATGAGGGAGAACATGGGTAACATTAGGTAGGCATGAAGACTCTCATATATATATAGAATATCTTACTATGTATATAGATATACACATAACACACCTTACAGTGTCAACATCGATTTGTGTGAACGTCATTACTAAGTATGAGTGAGTTATGATATGCTTATAACTACATTGGCCACTGTACTTATATTCGCATCCTTTCCCAGTCATACTCAATATTGAGCTCACACATTTCAATGACTGACAAAACTAAAGCAACAAACCGCGAACACGCGAAAGCAAACAAAGACAACCACGAAACCCTACATCATATTACGCAACCTAAATGAAGGATCTTAGGTTATAAGTCTAGGCCAATCCACCTAGTTTCTCTATAACATGGCTCTGTACCAATCTGTCACACCCGACAATGGCGGAAACTTGGGAGCACAAAATAATGATCCATCATAAAATAAGATATCAATATAGAGAAAAACTAATGCATTAAACTTCAAGTGTTACGAAGACCATCAACCTCGAACAACCTCGAGTGATGTCCCAAATCACAATTAAATCCGCAAACTCTTACAATATCCAAAAGCCCACACAGGGTCCAAAACCAATACAAATACAAGCAAGACTTCCATGAAAATCCACGCGGGATATTCTAGCCTGCTATTACACATCACCAACGATTCCACTTTCACTTTTACTGAAATGATACTCGAAAACGTCAACAATAATGTTGGTGAGCTCGTAGGTTTGACCTTAAACCCAAAAGTTGTGCCAATATTTCAAACAGTGGACAATAGTGCTATATGACAGTTGAATATTTGCATCATACCTTAGCATCACCGTAATCAATAACCATATGTCTCTTACGCACCTAAAAGGGCTACCAGTGGAGCACTAAATTAGGGGCATGGCACACACAAAATTGGCAAGTGGGGTACCATACCGCCTAATAATCACACAAATACTGGGTAGGCGTACCTATCCGATCCCAAACAGCATGGCAACACAAAATATTTCATAGCCAGGTCATAAGCACTAATCTTGTCCCAAAACAAAAACCCACTTTCGTAAAGTTCAATTCTAAACAGTTCAAAAACACATTTTGAGTATCATTTTTCCAACGAAAAAATAGTAAAAAAGTGGGGCTACGAGACTACCTCAAGAAAAGTCTTTAGCAACACCAAATCTCAATCACACAGACAAAACTACAACTCAAGCCCCCGCACCACGCATCTAGTCAAGTTAAGGTCCTAATTTAATCATCTATTTCCAAAACAATTCTTCACGTTTGATGCATTAGTGTTGAGACGCGTTGTACTAATTACTCATAACAATTTAGGTGGTGTGATAGTTAACGACATGTCCCAACATTATATAATCCCATTATCGATAATACATTACTTATATTATGTTTTAGAGAAAATAATTAAGTAATATACGTTAAATATTTTATTAATTAATAATTATACTATATCTCGGTCAAGTCCATTCGGTAACCTTAGTCAAGTGAAAAATATCTAATAGAGTTGGAAAATGATACGTTTACTCATAATTAACAATATTGAGAAGTTGTCGAGGAGAGAAAACTTGTAATTTTCGTCGTTTAGTGAGTTTTATTAAATAAATAAAAATGATTATATAATATTTTATTATTCAAAATCAAAGATCTGCTTTTTGGTAAAAATTTCTACAGTATAATTTTTTTACGAAAATTTCGACATGACCCGTACGCTCATACAACGTTTTCTGTTTCAAACCTTATTTTCAACACTTTTCATAAATTCGACACTTTTTGACAAAATTCCAAAATCTCAATCTTTAACGTTTTTCTCAAAATATCGTCATATCACTTCGTAAATATATTTTCACTTTTAAAAGTCCGTCAAAACTCTTATAACGGGACTAAATATCGCTTTTTGGGCTTTAAGGCCATAAGGGTCCATTAAGATATTTATAAGTCCAAAATAACGAATCCAAGTCCAAAACCCACTGTATTTACATATATAAGGGGCATATACTAATAGTAGAAATAATCCGGACCACATTAAGCCTCCATTATGCCACGACATAAATAGATTAGTGGGCCGTGATCCATAAGCTCCAAATTAGTATATTAAGCTTGGAAAATAAGTAATAAGCTATGTATTGCATTTGGTTACTAGCTAAGCCTCACAAATGGTCCACAAACATATGTAATATTCACAAGAATAGTTCAAAAAACACTTTCCTAGTGATTTTGGACAATACGGGCATTATAAGCCCAAATAAGCTCAAGATTTAGCTTAAAAATAAGCCCGAATAAGCTATACAAGCTACTATAAAAAATAAGCTATCTAGCAACATATATTATTCAACCATCACGACCACAACATCAAAACTACAAAAAACCCTCTTTTCCTTTTTAAATCCAACGAACCAAACACAACCTTTTTATTCGTTTTGTTTTCAAAAGTCGATTTTCACGACGATCAACTTGTACAACTAACATCTATGCATCAAGATAAACCTAAAAGGACAAACGAAATTTAAAGTTGAAAACTTACAAGAAAATCTTCAAAAATGTAGATTTCAACACGAACCGGACAACCCAAACGTTGTTTAAATGAGTACCCAAATACTCGTATCAACCCGGAATATCACGTTCTCGATCAAAGTTGGAAAATTTATGTGTTTTTATTGGTGGCTTAGGTCGGACACACCATACACACACACTTGTGTGTTTTTTTTTTGAAATGAAATGGAATGAATGGAAACTTTCTAGTGAATGAAATATAAGTGTACAATGTTTAGACAAATGAGCTAAAATCATGCCTCCTTGTCCCTCCCTTGTATTGAACCGTGTATGGCATCCTAGGGGTGTCGGGCTCTTCTTTTCGTGTCGGTGTCACTTAAATACTCGTAAAACTCAACCGTAAAATTTACCCCAACGCTAATTAGCATTTTTATTCACCTTAAAAATACTTTTGCATTAACCTAGAGTATTTACATGACATATTTACACTTTAAACCCTTCAAAACTCATTTGGACATTAACGGACGTGTCGGACTCGTTTTTTGCCATTTTTTAAAATTCACGGATCAAACCACCCGGAATACAAATAACACAATAATACCTTCCAAAAGGGATTATTAATCACAATAAACCATAAATCACCATAATTCTCAACAAAATCACCACCGTTAACATGGTACAAATCTGAATAAACTGACAAAGTCAAATAGTCAAAGGATTATAAATGAAATATTCAGAACACAAAAAGGGCAAAGGTTACATGGACCATGAGTGTGTTTACAAACATTAGAAATCCATCAATTGAAGGTTACATAGATAAGGTCGTAAAGCCTTGATCATGTGTAACCCGTGTATTATATTTGTGTAGATTTTAGCTTGGATTTTATGCGCGCTTTGTGATCTTTGAGGTGAGTTTTCCTAGCCCCTTTTTAATTATTTTCTTGGGGTTAAAATGGTACTCAATTTTTTTTTGAAATGTTTTAGTGCTGTGGTAAATTGATTTGATGATTTAGATATAATGTGTTATTGTATTGCTATATGTGTGAGCATGATGGATCAGAGGTAACGCCTACCTGTGTTATGTGGATATTGGATCGGGGGTAACGCCTACCTGTATTGTGTGAATGATGGAGCGGGGGTAATGCCTACCCATATGTGTTGTGTACATTTTGTGTGAGCTTGGTGTATGAGACGTCAGTGCTAATCTAAGCCTGAATGTGTAAATTTGATTTTGTGTGTTGATTTAATGCTTGCATATATTTATAATACGCATTGTTGTCCTATTGGTATGATTCACAGCAAAGGTATTGTTTTAAGTTTAAACCTACGAACTCACCAACGTAATGTTGACACTTTCGGGTATCTATTTTCATGTGATAATAGTGAAGCTTAAGGAGATGAGACTGCATGGCTAGCGAGAACTTAGGATTATTGTATTGGAGTCATTTTTACTATCATCTACATTTCTTACTTACATACTTAAGATATTTTGACTATGATGTCTTTAGATTTAATACTTTATGACTATGTATTATTATGGTTGCGATTAACCTTGATACAAGTCTCCTCTTGTGTCAGGTGTCTTCATGACATTTTGATTCTTAATTGCATTTAGTTATTCTCTATTGTGACATCAATGTGTTGTGACGATTCCTCACTCATTACGCCTCGCGTTTCCGCCTTGGCGGGGTGTGACAGATTGGTATTAGAGCCATTGGTTATAGAGAAGTAGGTGGTTTGACCTAGACTATAACCTAGGAGTCCTTCATAGTTCATATAGCTGCATATTAGGAACTAAGTGCGGTATTGTTTATGTATTTTTCACTCTCTTCTTTTCTCTGAGTTTTATCTTGACCTACGGGCTACTCGACATCAGAAGATCCAAAAAGATGAGCCAATTAAGGATGTGCCTCTTGAGGAACCGAAGTAGGAAGGGTAGTTAGAAGAGTCAGAGGATGAGGCAGATTCAGATCTCCTGTCGGATGCTCGTAGCAAGCCTGGACCCGCAGAGTCGGGTGACTCTTACGAAAGCAAAGTCAAACCCAAGCCAGGCCCATCATAAGCTTATCTCGTCTTTTACCTCGACACATTGCTTTTATCGATGATTTCTTTAGGAATATTTCGTATTTTAGGGCACTTTGAGACTTTCTTTTCTTTCTGTCGTTTTTGATTTTATCTTTATATATATATATATATATATATTGCTTTGATGGAACATCGTGTTTGTTTTATATTAGGGCCATGTAAGATTTGCTATGTGGTATATGTATATATTTGTACGTTATCATTGAGATGTGTAGTCTTGGAAGTAAGTATACATGTGAAAGGATGCAATTATAATTATGGTGGACAACATAATTATAAAGGCATCACATACGTGAACTTGTGACCACGATTGCATTGATCGGTGTTGCTTTCTATGTGATAGTTTAAGATGTTTTGTTATGTGCGATTGGGTTATGAATAGTTGCGTAGTCAGTAAGTTTCCATTATGTCTAACATTTATGAATAATCTGGATACCTCTTATTACTACTATTTTGATTATTGGTTTTTTTTCTCGTTTGCTTGATTATTCGTCCGGGTATCTAACTCTCATTTTAGCATTTCTTGTTCGTACCATGTCAGTACGGATGTGCTATCTTCCCAATTAGCGTTGTTGATATATATATATTGTTTGTTCAGATCTGCTTGTTTTGACTATTGGTATGATTCGTTGGTTCTTTCCTTGCATTGATTATTTGTACAAACATCTAATCTTTCTTTCAATCATTATTAGTTCATAACATGGTTGCGACATGTTAGTATCGGTGCTTCTCCATGTTTGTTATTTTGATCGTTATTACGGATGAGTTCTTACGTTCTTCATTTGGTTCGTAATGTCTTTGCATGAATTTCTCTTGTGTGTGTTCGTTTGACTGTTATTTTGACTATATGGTTCCTTGTACTCTTTTTCGCCTTCAAACAATAGATTTGTATTAGAGTCCTTATGGTACTTTGCAATCCCTTTTGATATTACGACATCCTTTGTTTGAGCTACACATTTTATAATGATGACGAACTTGAAAATCCTTTTGAAGTATATCTTGATGGTGTTTGGGGAAAACTATGTTTACAATGATCTTAATGAAAACGATGTGATATCGGTTGACTTTCAAAACTATGTTTAAAATGATTTATACGAGTAAGATGTGATATACTTTTATATAACTATCTCTTGTTTTTTATTATGTAAACCATGTTTAAAATGAGTTTTATAAAGATTATATTTAAGATGATTTTTATATTTAAAATGATTTTTTTATTTAAAACGATTTTTTTTATTGTTTTAAAATGATTTTTATAAAAATAGTATTTAGTTGGTTCTTTCGGGTAAAGTCGATTATTGGTATAAGAATTCTATCTTTCATATTTATCAATCTTGATACGTATCGTTATTCGATATGTGCTCCATTTGTCGTGGTATGCTTGTTGATTCTTTCGTTTGCGTTTCCTATCGGTACATATATTCTATCCTTTCTTTTAAGGGATTCTCATGGCATTTGATCCGCATCTATTTGCATCTGTGAAATCCCTTATATGTTTCCTAGCCTTTGATTCTATATTCGTTTACTACCGTATTATTTTATTCTGGATCTGATTTTAGTTTTATTTCTACTGAATTTGTGCCCCTATTAAATGTGAAACCTAGTATTTTAAGACCTAGTTACGTGATTGAAGTAGCTAATGGTAAAAAGATAGAAATTAGAAGGATTATCCGAGGGTGCGTTTTAGAATTAGGAGATTTCTTATTTACTATAGATTTGATACCGTTTGGCCATGGGAGTTTTAATGTTATTATGGTGATGGATTAGTTATTGAAACATAAGGCTGAGATAGTTTGCCATGAGAAGGTAGTTCGGATACCGTTGGCAAGTGGCGAGGTACTCCAAGTTCAAGGAGAGCGAACCGAAGAAGGTCCAAAATCCTTAAAGAGCATAAATTTTATTTTATCATGAAAAATATGTTTAAAATGATTTATATGGGTAAGATGCGATACACCTTTAAATAACTACTCCTGGATTTTTTTTAATATAACAACCAATGTTTAAAATAGTTTTTACGAAAATTATATTTACAAAATTGATATTTTTATATATATTTATTTTTATAAATATGATTATATTAATTTTGACCATATTTATAAAAACATGTTAAGTTGGTACTCTCTCGAGTAGTAATGATTAGTGTACATAGTTCTTTTTTAATATTGATCTTGAATACAATATCGTTTTTAATGACGAAATGTGAATATTTTTCATCGTTGGTACTGCCTTGTTGATTCCTTTCGTTTGCATATCAATCGGTAACAAAAATATTTTATATTTATTCTTGTTGACTTTTAAGGATTTTTATGACTTTGAACCGCATCTTCGCATAGACTTAGTCATTGAAGTGACGCCGATTGCAAGGTCTCCATATCGATGAGCACCTTCGGAAATGCACGAATTGTCTAAACAACTCCAAGAGCTGCAAGATAAGGGTTTTATTCGACCAAGTCACTCTCCGTAGGGAGCACCTGTATTGTTCATCATGAAGAAAGATGGTTCATTCCTGATATGTATAGACTATCAGGAATTAAACAAGCTGACCATTAAGAACCGTTACCCTCTCCTCAGGATCGACAACTTGTTCGACCAGCTACAAGGCTTGCGTTATTTCTCAAAGATAGATCTATGTTCCGGCTATCAATAACTAAGAGTACACAAAGCAGACATTCTAAAACCCGCATTTAGGACGCGGTATGGACACTTTGAGTTTATGGTTATGCCTTTTGTGTTAACCAATGCACCAGCGGTTTTCATGGACTTAATGAACCGGGTGTGCAAGCCGTATCTAGACAAGTTTGTCATCGTGTTTATCGATGATATCTTGATTTACTCGAAGTCTAAGGAGGATCACAAGGTTCATTTGAAGTTAGTTCTGGAGCTGCTCAAGAAGGAGAAGTTGTATGCTAAGTTTTCTAATTGTGAATTATGGCTACAAGAAGTGCATTTCCTTGGGCATATAGTAGAATAAAACGACATTCATGTGGATCCCAGTAAGATTGAAGCAGTGAAGAATTGGAAAGTTCCTAAATCACCGTCAGAGATATGACTGTTCTTAGGGTTGGCAGGTTACTACTAATGGTTCATTGCAAACATTTCTAAGATTGTGAAACCTCTAACCTCGTTAACATAAAAGAACAAGAAGTACGAGTAGGGTGCAGAACAGGAAGAAGCCTTTCAAACTTTGAAAGAAAATTTGTAAAACGCTCTCATATTGACGTTGCCTGACGAACCGGATGACTTTATGGTTTATTGTGATGCGTCAAATCAAGGATTCGGATGTGTGCTTATGCAAAGGGGTATGGTGACTGTATATGAATCTCCTCAACTTAAGATTCATGAGAAGAACTATACCACTCATGATTTAGAATTGGGTGCCGTAGTTTTTGCTCTAAAGAACTGGAGACATTATTTGTACGGGACGAAGAGTGTTATTTATACAGATCATAAGAGTCTTTAACATATCTTCAATCAAAAGGAGTTAAACATGCGCCAAAGGCGATAGATTGAGTTGTTTAGTGATTATGATTGTGAGATTCGTTATCACTCAGGAAAGGCGAATGTAGGAGCCGATGCACTGAGTAAGAAGGAAAGAGTTAAACCAAGACGAGTACGAGCTATATGTATGACAATCCAATCGGGTGTTATGGATAATGTGTTAGTAGCGCAGATGGAGGCATCTATGGAAGAGAACGCGCAAGCAGAAATGTTGTGTGGCCTGGACCAGCAAATGGAAAAGAAGGAAGATGGTAGTTTATACTTTATGGATCGAATTTAGGTTTCATTGGTAGGAGGCGTAAGGACGTTAATTATGGATGAGGCTCATACAATGAGGTATTATATTCATCCGGGAGCGGATAAGATGTATCATGACTTGAGAGACATGTATTGGCGGCCAGGTATAAAGAACGATATAGCTACATATGCTAGCAAGTGTCTGACTTGTTTAAAGGTGAAGGCTGAACATCAAAGACCTTCGGGTTTGTTGCAACAGCCAGAGATACCTGAGTGGAAATGGGAAATAATAACCATGTATTTTATTATGAAGTTGCCAAGATCTAGTAGAGGGTATGACACGATTTAGGTAATAGTCGATAGACTGACTAAGTCAGCCCATTTTCTAGCTATACGAGAATATTATAAGATGGAGAAGTTAGCAAGGCTTTACATTGATTATATAGTAGCAAGGCATGGAGTGCGTGTGTCAATCATCTTTGATCGTGATAGGTGATTTACTTCGCAATTTTGGCAAACGTTGCAAAAATCGTTGGGAACACGACTAGATATGAGTACGGCCTATCATCCTCAAACTGATGGTCAGAGTGAGCATACTATTCAGACTTTGGAGGATATGCTTGGAGCATGTGTGATTGATTTTAGAGGTAGTTGGGATACTCATCTTCCTTTAGCTGAGTTTTCTTATAATAATAGTTATCACTCAAGTATTCGATGTGCGCCATTTGAGGCGTTATATGGAAGGAAATGTAGGTCACATGTTCTTTGGGCTAAAATTGGAGAGAGTTCTTAATTAGACCAAAAATGGTACAAGAAACTACTGATAAAGTGGTACAAATTAAGGAAAGGCTCAAGGTGCTAGAGATCGTCAAAAGAGCTATGCGGATAATCGACATAAGCCATTAGAGTTTGAAGTTGGTGATCAAGTATTATTGAAAGTGTCAACTTGTAAAGGTGTAGTCCGTTTTGGAAAGAAGGTCAAGTTAGCACCGAGGTATGTAGGACCATTTAAGATCATTGAAAAGATCGGTCCTGTAGCCTATCGCCTAAGATTACCTCAAGAATTAAGTACTGTACATGACATATTTCATGTGTCAAATTTGAAGAAGTGTTTGGCGGATGCAAATCTGCATGTGCCATTAGAGGAATTAAAGTAGATAAGACTCTTCGTTTTGTTGAAGAACCTGTCGAGATCATAGATCGTGAAGTTAAGAGGTTGAAACGTAGTAGGATCGTAATTGTTAAAGTTCGTTAGAACTCAAAGCGAGGTCCTGAATTTACGAGGGAACGTGAAGATTATATGAAAGCCAAATATCCGAAATGTTTGGAGAACAAGTTGCTGATGAATGTACAAGCTAAATTTCAGGACAAAAATTCCCTAAGGGGGGATACTGTGACAACCGTGATCAAATCAGGTTAGTTTAACCGTTAGTGTTGACCTGATTAATTTCTATATGTTTTGAATTATGTGCGTAAGTGACTTATGTGATATTATTTATGTGAGTGATGCTTGAAATGAGTGATATAGTTATTTCATTTCATTTATAATGGTGGGTATGAAAATAATGATCGTTGGTAGTGGCGTTATTTGTTTTGGCGTTGGAATAATTAAGTTTGCGTGTATCGTTATTGCGGTTCGAGTTTAATTAATGAACTAGGTTCAGTTATAGATTTATATAGTTATTAATAAAAATAAATAGGAAAATAATTAGTGAAATGAGGAAAATAAATTTTGTAATTAATAGGTATTTTATTTTCTTAAATGTATAAGTAAAGTAATAAAAGGGTAATTAGACTTTAATTAAAATTCATGTTTTAAATAAACGAGGATTTAAGCCCGCGCGTTGCCGCGGGATGTTTGTCAGGGTGAATTTGGTATACATTTGAAAGTATGTAAAGAACTCCACGTGAATCTAGTGCGAGCCAAAATGTAAAGAGCGCGGGGGTCCCCGTGAATCTAGTCGAGCCAAAAGGTCTCAATTCATTAACCATTTCCATGCTATTATTAACAAATGGGATTAATAAGACGATTAATATGATCATTAAAGGATAAAGGAGATATTACAGTATGATGTCCTATAGTTACATTAAACCATTCCATGATACGGCAACAAAATGTGATTTGCATCTGCACAACAGGCTCCTTTTTTGCAACTGTGCCTTTGAGCCTTGCTAATTCTATGTACGTACCCTTAATTCCCAGTAGGTTCAAGTTCAAGCATGCGATACACCTGAAGAAATGCATCTATCAAGAAGATATTAAAGGAATACCAAAAAACATTAATAGAAGATTAAAGAGATACCTTAGTGAATCTCTTCAAATTCATCTAAGTATTTCAAGCAATAAGGCTTGTCCCACCCTTGTGGAAAGGCTATGCGATACACCTGAAGAAATGCATCTATCAAGAAGATATAAAAGGAATACCAAAAAACATCAATAGAAGATTAGAGAGATACCTTAGTGAATCTCTTTCAATTCATCCAAGTATTTCAAGCAATAAGGCTTGTCCCACGCTTGTGGAAAGGCCTATTATTCACAGTATCCGAAAGAAATCATCTCATCTTTTTATACTTAAGAAGTTACTCTCATCAACGATAATTTATCTGCGGGGTTTTACGTTAATACTAATATGCTTTAATATAGAAGATAAGTATAAATTAAAGAAGAAGTGTCATAAGTTAGTCACAAATGAATTTGCATACAGAAAAAATGTGAATTCGTCTTGGTTATGCACACCATGTCTACTGACTCCATCGATAACTTTCGACACCAATATGATATCCACTTGAAGTCTGAGTATCATGAAAAGTACACCTGCAGTAGACAACAATAGTATTTGTTGCACTTTTAGTTGCTCAAAAAATTAACATGCTCTTAACTTTGTTCATTTTGGTTTTCTGCATTTCAAAAGTAATGTGGCCAAAGCAATTGACTGTTAAGCAATTCACAATAGATTTTAAGCAATTTACAAAGGATACTATCAAAATCACAGTTTATAAAGCATTTTATCTTCGAATTTTTCGTAATCAACTGATATATACAAAAGATTTAAACTTTAAGACTGATAACACTATTACATACCAGACCAGTTGCATGTAGTGCCTTGATGGCCCCTCTGAGCCTAGGATATTCTTTTGCAGCAACAGCTCGTGGCATCAGCAGGAAACCCGCTGCTTGTTTTTCCTTTTTTCTTGGAAAATATAAGAAAATAGGTCGAGAAGAATAAACTGTATACAATGCGAGACCACAAAATAGATGCTGAAAAACAGGCTTAGTCGTTGATTATATCAGGCTTTATGTCTCGTGTAGCTACTATTAAGCTTTTGAAAAACTATTTGCCATCGCAAAAACAATCTATATATCTGATTATGCTAATGCAAATTTTAATGACATGTCTAATAGCTTGACAATGAATCATATATCTAACTGTGCAATGTAAAGATGCACTAATTTCTTGGATAGTTAATTGTAGTTGAACATCTTTAAATCAAGTTTTGAAAGGAGGTTGTGGCACATTTCAAGGGTAGATTTTTCTTTTGGTTTATATAGTTATTACAGAATATGTATAAACGTGTTTTAAAAATGGTCATGGAGATATAGTTGGTACATGGTTGACTTTTTCCGCTGTCGGTTGATCTTTCGTTCGCTGAAGGTTTCTCTGCAACCAATTAGAGTTAGCATATCATTTTATAATTTGTCTGTTATTCCATTCAAGTGATGTAAAATTAACAATTCAACCGCAATGATACCTTGCGCAAATCAGGTTAAAGATCGCAAATCATCGTGAATATAATAGACGATCCCTTTACGGGAACCATCTACTGATAGTTCATCTAGACACACAACCAAAAAGTGCTAATACGTTGCTGATTTTAGTGTCTTCAATCATCCGGTTTTCGAAGCCTAAACTGTATCCGGAGTAGTTATCACAGCAGGCCTGCACGCGTAATGCTTATCAAGAATCCAATAAGCTGATAAGCTAAGACAATCAGCCAATTCATTTTTTAATCATTTTATAGACTTAAATCATTGACCCAAAGCTTTAAAATGGGATCTATTTAGACATTTCGAACGCTTATATCTTTGACCCAAAGTTTATGAGCTTGAATCTTCTTGACGCGCTGAACTTTTTCAGTTTTAAATAATGAATATATTTTGATATTTGGGCCCAAAAAAATGTATTGAGGTGAACCACTCACCCATTTTGACCCGTAACCCAGCCTGCTAATTTTATCATCAATTTCTAGTTGAAAAATGACACATTCAAAACTAAAATAACACTCGAGGAGAAAGACTGATAACGTACCCAACCGAATGGCTAATATCAAGTTGATTCTCATAAGTGTGCAATATGAGGCTTAAATTAGCTTAGTTAAACGTTTACTTATAGCAAAGTCGGCTCTTATAACAATAATCCATTATTGAGGGATTGTGTGTGGCATTAGTGATCAGGCTTTAATTGGTGTGTTACGTAGTTAACATGAGTCTGGTAGGCCTAATTATGCCCAAGAGTAACAGATTCTGTTTTAACATATCTGTTAACTATGTGAGGAGGCAAAAAAGTGAACCTGGGTGTGAGCATATTATTGATTCGTGCTTTGATTCATTGTTGTGTTTATTGCTAATTTAATTTCAACAGTAATAAACTTGTTGATTATTTGAATATGTTAAAATTTAGATGTAATAAGAAGTGCCCAATTATATGGATGTTTGGATAATAAAATATATTTCCCTTGATAAAAATTAATCATAACCAATTACTAAGTGATATTAGTACGTATTTTTGTATCTATGTATTGAGGCGAACCTATTTACCAAACGACACATTCAAAACTAAAATAACACTCGAGGAGCAAGACTAATCACGTACCCATCTGAAAAATGCATGACAATGCAAGTATTCCTTTTAATTTCAAGCTCTCCACTCTCTTCCTTATATCCTCTTTTGTGAGCTGGCCGAACATAGCCTAATCAACAACAAAAAATGAGCTTATTTTAATTTAACCAAAAGGAAAAGTCAATGTCAAAGTTTGCAGGAGAGGATTAAAGGAATACACTTGCCATGTACGTGCTAGGCTGCCCGACAGAAGTTTCGTTCTCGTGTAACGCCAATCTTGTATGCGACATCTAAATTATCATAATATGGAGTTAGCTTAACATAAGTGTTCCTTTTGCTGCATGAAAAAAACAACGCATGTTAGTCTAAACTAATAACAATACGCTATATGCTAAAAACGTCTAAAAACAATAAATTCCTTTAACCCCTGCCCCCGCAGACTCATCATAGCCTCTTACAATCTATGAGGTGAACTACTTCACCTAAATACAGTATCATGTTTAGCATAAATAATACTTCGTAACAGTTAACACTGTATTTAAAATGGAAAAAGTTCAAATAACAATGATGCTTCAAGACTATGTACAAATTCCTATGTCATTGGAACATTGAAATGAAATACTAAAAAAGAGGTTATACGGATCAAAAAAGGTTCAAGCTAAGCGGGTAGTATCATTACACACATGCATAAAATTTTAGAATCTAAATGCATGTGTTCTGATCAGTGAAAACCAATAAGATCATTTAAGTTTCTAATTCTGATCCAATACTTTTGTGATCCGCAGTTCTCAATAAGCAGGTTAGGAGTGCCTATGACCTATTGTTGGGTGAGGTACGTAATGTTACATTTGCCTATGCTCGCAACAGTTAAACACAACTCCTTAAAAGTGAATAAATTATAACAAAAAGTACATAAATGCAGCCTTTGAATGAAATTTTACATACTGTTCTCATTAGTTACCAAGTTAGTAGTATCACTTTTTGTAACAACGCAATTTTCATGTGACATGGATAACTTAAGATTGATCCTTATTCCTTAAGCAAGTTATAAACTAAGCCGTAAATAAACAAATACATGTTAAATCACAGCTTAATCGTCACTACATAACATGGATATGAAAATTCAGCTTTAAAAACACATCTTTTCAAGATCAAAGCAATACAGTACGTAGGAAATGACACCCACCTTGAACTTGAATGTCGTTCAAATTTGTATGCTCAATGTTTGTATCAGGCAGCAAAAAAGTACTATCGGATCGTACTCGTCCGTGATCACCATGAACAACCTGCTGTGTGCCTACAATAAACACATTTCGAAATAAAACACAAATTTCAGTCATAACTATAAACGACGTAACTGACCTTAAAGAAAAAAAGAATCTGATGTTATCTTGTTTCATGCAGGATATGAAACGACCGTTTGCACCAATGAAGGCCTGCTGTCATATCTGACATTATCGAGCAGGTCAAATAATTGAATAAGTCACCCATATATGTAGTATCCTAAATGATTTTGTAGAAGGTGTGACTATGTCTCTGTTTTGATCAATGTTTCTTAGGAAAAAAGGAAACCCTTTTTTTAACCAAAATTGAATCATTTCCTAGGTGTAATCCATTGATTCTCAGACCTTAATGTCTCTCTTGCTCTGTTAGTTCAACAATTTGAGTTGATGAAATATGAAAATTGTGATGTTAAAATTTCTCGACTCTGTCTTAATTTGACCAATGTGCTTATCTCATTTAAGTAACTACCTAACCACTCAACATCTTAATCTTATCGACGTTAACTCATTCTGTCTCTAAAGCCATTGACTTTATCTATCTAACTACTTATAGCAGCCCTATTATAGTCTTTGGACCATTAAATTTTACTTATGTCATAATCAACCTCATTAGCTAAAGCTTCTTAATTTCTCGCATATCGTTTTCAACAATAAGTCTTTGTATCATACCTCTCTTATTGAATTCGTAAGCATCAGCGACCACATTAGGCTGAACCAAAATTCAATGTTGTGATGTCGCTCCCTTTGAAGATGCTTGCAAATAATCTGTAGTAACTTAACAACACAATATGACGATATCAACTTAAACTTGAGGTACCAGATGATAACAGCTCATAGGTTTGATAAATAGTACGTGTGGTAACCGATCGTTTAACGCCATCGGCCCTTCCGCCTTAATTGTGTTAACCGCATAATCAACCGCAAAAACTCTAGTCATTGTATTTATAAAGAGTAGGATTTTATTCTAAGCTATTTTTCATGTAGCAAAAGTGAGCTATGATTAGACATAGCGAGCAGCCGCAAGATATAAATACGCATGGCCTGATTCCTAATAGACCCAAAACATACATAATAACCTTCCAACGGTTCTAGAACCAATAAAAGCATCTAAATACTTCTAAAAAAATGCGCCAACTCTCTCGCTACCGGTAGTTCTACTATATCTAACAATGCCTCCTCTCTTTAAATCATTTGTCACACGTAACCTACTTTAACATTCATTACACCCTGTTAACCTAAAAACCATGCATTTTCAGTTTACATTCATATCATTCATATTCTTAATAGTATCAAAAGTCATAAGACTGCACAACATGGCAAAGCCTTTTTTTGTCACTTGTAGCTAAAGCAATAACCAAATTGTGTATGAATATACAAAAAACAGTTTCAATAGCAGTCACAACATATGGCAGCAACACAGACAGCTCGAAATAAGACTAAAAAAGCACTTTTACCTCATAGGGTGTTACAACCAATTCTTTCAACATAGACAATTCAGTGTTTTCCCCTAATTTCTGCACATGAACAAATTAAAAATCAAAAAATCACAACCAATAAAACTTTCATTCAAAATCCTATTATTATTATTAACCAATATTATAAATTACAAAAAAATAACCTATAATCTAATATCAATCAATGAATTCATCTTTTACAAAAAAAATATATAAGAAACCCAAGATAAGATAAGGTTTGATTAGTACCGGAACCCATATCGCCGGATCATTCCGAGCCACCTCTGGTGGCCTGAACGTGAACAGAAAACAATAACAATATTTATTTTGATGAGTTATTGACTCCACATCCGAGGGAAAACGATAGAAGTAATTAAACCCTTACCTGATCGCCGACGGTTTTTAAGTTAACTTTTTTGGTAAACGGTGGAAGGTAGTTTTGGGGACGGTGGGAAGAATAGAGAGAAGATAGTGGGAGATGAAAAGTGGGAGAGAAGAACCGGATCTATGAGAAAGTTGTAGTGGGTTAGATATGGTGATCAATAAACACGTGTAGAGACTGTTGAGGACACGAGGTGCTTAACAGATAATGATAAAAACGGCCGTGATGTTAAATTTCCGGTGGGTCTCCAGGCTGGTTATGGCGGGTTCCGGCCGGGTTGAATTAGTTTCGGGTGAGGTTAATAAATAGGCACACAGGTTTCCGGCGGGCTGACCCAGCAGCACATTAAATGCTTATGGGTGACCCGGTACCGGGTTTTAATAAAGGTAATAATACATAATATTAAATTTTATAAGATATATATATATATATATATGTATATATATGTGTGTGTGTGTGTCGGTTGGAAAAAATAAAAAATAATAAAATAAATAAATAAAAGGGGTGTTTGGATCGGCTAAGGAGAAGGGGGAAAAACAAAAGAAAAGTATTTTCTTATTGGTAATTATCTACAAGTATATATACCCCTAAAATCCTAAACCCTAGAACACTTTTCCTTCTCCTTTTTTTTGGGTCGATCGGTCATCAAGAAACAAGGGAAAACCCTCGAAAAAATTTCAAGAGATTTTAAAGTGTAGAATCGTAAAAATTTGCGTTTAAAGGTTTTTGTATGATCCTTAAACTTGTTCTATTAAATTTATTTAAATTATGTAACTTTAAATTGATGGAAAGATTAGGGTTTCTAAATCTCTGTAATTAATTATGTATGAACTAAAAATCTTGATTTGGGATTAATTAGTAGGTTGATCATGCGTTTTGTTAGGAATTATGTATACAAGACTTAATTATGTTTGTTATATAGTAGTTCTGGGTCATGTACAACTTGTTAGTAACTAGGTGAGAGAAGAGTTAGCATAGTTAGTACTGGTAGTTCATTATAAGTTAGTATTGGTTATGTAATAGTTAAGTCTGCATATCAGAAGTTCGTATTAGAGTTAAGATATCATAATGATATCTTAGGAAAGGATAGCAAGATCTCTATACGGCATTTTGTAAAGCCCGTTTAGGGTTTCCTTAGGTGTATAAAAGAACCCTAGTCATAGTAGTTGATATAGATCAACATAGATTCAATAGAGATTAATAGCAGTATAGCTTGGTAACCTAGTAACAATTAAGTTATGTAGAAAAAAGTGTGAGTTTATAGTGAAAATCACTTGTGTTACTAATACTGTTCTTCTTAGCATTGTTGATTAGTTTCCGCATAATTAATAGTGTTAAATCAGTGTTTCATTATTGTTGCTTTGGATTTATCTAAAGTAACAAACCCTTTGCAAGCTAAAGGTTCAAGATCTATTCGGTAAGGGATCCAACACGTTTGATTTGGTTTAGATTGTGTTAAATTCAAAATTGATGTTGACCATAATTTTAGGTCGGATTGTTCGGGTCATAACTTGATGATAAAAAAGAGTTTGGTAACGATTATGGAGTCTAAAATTATCTAAAATAGTCTACTTTCTGAAAACTAGGCCACAAGAGTTAAAGATAAGCGGAAGTCAGTCGAATTATTTTTACAAAATTCGTTGTCGAATCTGAGTTTTCTGGACAGATTTGGGTCGTGTTTGTGAGGTCAAAAACACCATCAAATCTTCGAATAAATTCATGAAATTAAATTTGGTAAGGGCTTTAGGTGTCTAGTAACTCCAATAAAAATTTCAAAGCTTTTTTAGTTGTCTAAGTAATTTTCAAAAATTCTAACATTCTGGTGTGCAATCTAATCATTTTTTTAATAGTTTGTGTTGTGGATTTTATTAAAAAAATTAGGCTTATTTTCAATTAATGGAAAAATTACAGTATGTTAAGAACTCGTTGAAGTTGATGTGGTCAGAATTTTGAAGCATAAGAGGTCAATTAGTTTTTTTAAATTCGTGAAGTAACCTCAATTTTCTACAATTATCTGGAATTTAAAATGTTGAAGTAAAACATAAATAAAGTGTGAGAACATGTCGGGATGGACCATGAGTGTGTTTACGAACATTAGAAATCCATCAATTGAAGGTTACATAGATATGGTCGTAAAGCCTTGATCATGTGTAACCCGTGTATTATATTTGTGTAGATTTTAGCTTGGATTTTGTGCGCGCTTTGTGATCTTTAAGGTGAGTTTTCGTATCCCCTTTTTAATTGTTTTCTTAAGGTGAAAATGGTACTCAAATTTGTTTTTGAAATGTTTTAGTGTCGTGGTAAATTGATTTGATGTTTTGGACATAATGTGTTATTGTATTGCTATATGTGTGGGGATGATGGATCAGAGGTAATGCCTACATGTGTTATATGGATATTGGATCGGGGGTAACGCATACCTGTATTGTGTTAATGATGGAGCAGGGGTAACGCCTACCCATATGTGTTGTGTACATTCTGTGTGAGCTTAGTGTATGAGACGCCAGTGCTAATCTAAGCCTGAATGTGTAAATTTGATTTTGTGTGTTCATTTAATGCTTGCATATGCGTATAATACTCATTGTTGTCCTATTGGTATGATTCACAACAAAGGTATTATTTTAAGTTTAAACCTACGAACTCACCAAAGTAATATTGACACTTTCGGGTATCCATTTTCAGGCGATAATAGTGAAGCTTAAGTAGATGAGACTACATGGCTAGCGAGAACTTAGGATTCCTTGCATTCGAGTCTGTTTTACTATCTTCTACATTTCATACTTTCATACTTAAGATATTTTGACTATGATGTCTTTGGATTTAATACTTTATGACTATGTATTGTTATGGTTGCAATTAACCTCGATACAAGTCCCCTCTTGTGTCTGGTGTCGTCATGACATTTTGATTCTTAATTCCATTTAGTTATTTTCTATTGTGACATCAATGTGTTGTGACATCAATTTTGTCCAAGTCTATCTTTAATTATCATCCACTATTACTAAAGTATATAAGTTACCTCCGTAACTCTTAATAGCGGATGGACCAAATAAATCCATATGTAAAAGTTCTAGGCATCTATTAATAGAAATCATGTTTTTAGCCTTATGGCTTGCATGAGATTGGTTTCCTATTTTGCAAGCATCACAAAAATGTTTATCATATTTTAGCTTAGGTAACTTTCTAACCAATTCTTTGGATGACAAAGATTGTATTAAATGCATATTTGCATGACCAAGTCTTCTATGCCACAATGTAGAGTTATCGTCTAATGTGGCAAGACATAATTTGTCTTGAGACTTATTTCCTAATTTCGTGACATATAAATCATTTTTCCTAATCCCATTTCCTATGACTTTACCATCCTTAGTTATTTCACTACCATCTTCCGTAAATTAGACTCTACACTTATTGTTACAAATTTGACCGAAACTAAGTAAATAAAAGCTAAGTTATCTACGTGTTCTACGTTTTATATAGAAAGAGAGTCGTTAGACACCGTACATTTGCCTATGATCTTTCCTTTTAAGTTACTTCCAAAAACAACATTACCTCCGTCGTATGCTTTGTAAGTGGAGAATAGACTTTTGTTTCCCGTCATATGTTTGGAAGAACCGCTATCTTTAATCTATTCGTCCGGCTCCAAACCAATTATCAAGCATACCTCATTTGAAGATTGAGCCATGAGACAAGTTTCTTTGTTGGTTTTGTCCTCGGCTTCATTTTCGCTATCTCTCCAAGAACCTCCAACAAATGCTTTTTTATCCTTGTTTTGTGGAGGCTTTGGACATTTGTCAATGAGATGATTCGGATCACCGCATCTAAAGCATTTTCTATCACTCTTACCTTTCTTGTCATCCCTTTACCGGAATGACTTCTTCTCCTCTCGTGGTTGCCTAACAAATCTACCCTTCCTTCTAAAGAACTTTTTAAAGTTCCTTACGGCCATAGCATATTCTTCTTCATCGCTTTTGGGCGTCGAAGTTTCATCATCACTAGACTCTTTCTTAGCTTTTAAGGCAACGAACTTAACCCTTTCCTTTTTGCCTTTGTAAATTTTAGAATTTTTTTCCATGACTACTTCATGTACTTTTAGATTACTGATGAGCTCGTCTAGAGCTAGTGATGACAAATCTTTCGATTCTTCAATCGTCGTGACCTTTGCTCTCCATTTTGGATGTAGAGCCCTAAAAAACTTCCTAACATAGTTCTTGCTTGAAAAAACTTTATCAAGTGCTTTGAGACTAGTAATAATAGTATTATCTAGCAAAACCGCTATCAATATATTCTTCTTCAAGGATAGTACATTGTTCATATTGTAGAACAAGAAGATTAATTTTATTATCATTTACTTGGTTATTACCTTGATGTGTGATTAACAACGATTGCCAAATATCTTTAGCCGTTTTACACATAAAAATTATTTCATATTCCTTTTTAGGTAAAGCATTTTAGCCCCATTATTTTTAGCAAGTTTTTTTAGATCATCGGTTTGTTCTTCAAAAGGAACTATTTCTAAAACTTTGGTAACTTTGTTTTTGGCAACCGGTGGAAAATCACCATTCATGATAATATGCCAAAGATCTAAATCTTTTGCTTTCACATAAGTTTCAAATCTATTTTTCCAATATATAAAACAATCGCTTTCGAAAAGTGGTGGTCTTTGCATAGATTTTGATATTTATCGGAATCCATAGATCGATTCAAGCTTTAATGTACAATATACGTCAAAGATCTTGGGTGACATTGGCTTCTAATACAAATTGTAAATACTAGAAGAGGGGTTAAATAGTTTTTACCATTTTAAAAATAAAACTTATATTGTCTACTTATGTGAAATCAATAGATATACACTTATGTATATGATAGCGATGTAATAAATAAGTAAATGAGGAATATAAATAAGTAAAGATAGGAAAGATCAAACCAAAGACACGATGATTTATAGTGGTTCAGCTACGAAGCTCCTCTTTGCCCTACTCCACTCCCCAAGTACCCAACCTCTAGAGTTTTCTTTACTATGTCAACAAGCTCCCTTTAGGCGGAGAAAATCGTACACGTCGCTTACACTTTTTCCGATACTAAGCTAAATACCGAGTTCTACTTCGAGATAGAACCAATCACACTACATATTTTAAGGCCTAAAATAATAACCTATCATACACATATGATAACACAAGACAAATAGATGAAGGTGGATAAATATCACAAGTGTCATGACTCAACTAAACTAATAACACTTGAAGCTTGAAGTCTTTTTTGTGTTCTTCACTAAAGAGTGGAATGATTGGATTACTTGTAATGGATTATATAACAAGTATAATGATCAAAGAATGCATGAGAGAAAATAAATATACAAGAGAAAAGATGGAAAAGGGTAAAGCAAATGAAAACATTTGACTCCTATTTATAGGCAAATTTGAAATTCAAATTCTGGCCCAAGCTGACAACTACACGGATCCACGGATCTGCCGTAGCCTGGATTCGTATTTGGTTATGGTAGATCCGTGTGTAGCAGCTAGCTGTTATTTTGTATTTTAGTGATTAACTCTAAATCTTTAAAAAATATTCTTATGTATTTAAAAATCATATTTATTACATTCTTTTAAAAGAAAATATTTTTCCTAACATGAAAATGGAAAGATTTTTTAGATTTGGAAAGATTTGGGAAGCTTGTTTCCATTTATGAGTAATCATATTTTGTCTTACTGATTAATATAACTAGTTTATAATTAATAATGTGTTTACTTGAAATCATTTGATTAGTAATGGTTTATGAAAATGATTAATTTTGTATGTAAGAAAAAATAGTTTTCTTTGATCATTAGCTATGCTTTATAATGTCGTATTCATACCTTAAGTAATTTGTCTTCGGCAAGTAAACTTATGACTAAATAACTTGTTTACGTAAACTTTTACGTAGTATGACATTATATTTATTATTTTCAAAACTCGAAGATCGTTATATATAAATATCGTTTTTATGCGAATATTTGTATTAACAAATAGAATGATAAGATGAGAAGTTTAGAACACTTTGATGTTAGACTTAGAAGATAGGAGAAGAGAAAAGAGAGGAAAGAATGTTTGCAAGAGGTGAAGAATACAAAGGCTAAGGGTGGGTATTTATAGGCCAAAGATCCCAAGTTTTCAAAAATAATTCGTGTCTGGCACTCTGCCCACGCGTCAGCATGGGGCCAGCGTGCTGGATTCCTAAATTGTTTTCTTCAGGATCTTGACGTTTTAAATACCCGCACTTGTTAAACCCAAAATTGTACTTCACGCTATGACCTTTCAATCATTATTATACTCAAGGTCAACAAACTCAAATATCAATTTGATAAAAGCGTTTGTGAAATGTTTAAAAGAGATTTAGGGGTCGTTTGTCCGATATTGAAAAAGATAAGAAAGAACTATCGGACAAGGGTATTTTTGGTATTCCTCCAAAGTAACTAGTCTTTTTAGAAGCTAACCAAGGTTTGAGAAGTTGGTTAGGGTACAAATAAATATTCCAAGAATATTCTAAACTTGGAAAGAAAGGGTGGATGTTATGGGAGAAGATTTGAAATTTGAATTATAACATGTGTGTAATAGAAGATAGGATAAGGATGAGTTGTATATGAGTTGGCATGATGTGATGTTGATGGGATGGAAAGGATCCTCTTGATCACATTCAAAATCAAGGGTACAGATGAGATAGTGAAGAGGTAGTTTGGATAGGTGAGATGGCATGATCAAGGGTAAAGATGGAAGAGTGTGTGTGTGTGTTATTTGAATTTCAATCAAGAGAGGATATGAGAGTGAGGTAAGTTGGATTGATGAAATGGCATGATCAAGGGTTATGATGAAAGTGTGTGTGTGTGTGTGTGTGTGTGTGAAATTCAAATTTCTTTGTGTGAGGAAGATGATGAATAGGAGATATGTAGTAGAGAATTGATGTGCTGTCGTGTAGGGTCAATTATTTGATTATCAAGTTTTACATTTATATTTAGCCGACAAACCTAAAACAACACTTTAACGAGCAGTGTACCCGGTCAAGATGGAGTTCGCGATAAGTAGGGTGTCGAACACTAAGAGTGGAAATTTAATCCTATATTCTATCAGTATTTTAATTAGTTTATTTATTGGTTAAACATATGCTATGTACGTTGTCTAATGAAATGGGGGGTTCAACCTGAGAGACAGCACAGGTTTGGTGATGACAAATACCAATTCAATACACAATAACCACAAAAGATGAAGATTAGAAGATAGAAAAGCGGTACAAGCTGTAACATTTCCGTATTTTCAGGTCATTTTATGACATCATTCATTTTGTCATTTTTCACTATTTATTTTTTTCTCTTCTCGTACGTGTTCGCTTTTAATTTTTAAGTGTTAAGTTAAATCGCGTGAACTAAAAATCAACAACCAACGTAAACGGACACCAAACAAATTGAAGTTTTCGTCAAACAAGCAATATATTATTTTACAAAAGTAATAATTAACTTTTTAAAATTATTTTTATCGGATACGTAAAGTGTATACGTTTCGCGATAAATTACGTTTAGGCATACCCGGAACCACAAAAACTTTTCTGCGCTTCAACAAATACCCACTTTTATACCCAATACATAAAAGTTACAAAAATATATCATCTATATCATGCATGTGCCGAAATTGATGCAAGTTATATAAGGAAATATGAGAAAAATCTTGCATCTTAGTCTTTGTACAACATAGCTCATTAAAGCTAGCCATACCTTGTTTTCTTTGACTAATGACCATGACCATGACCATCCCTTAGACCATACCATGTCCCTTTGAATGTTTTCTTGACTCTTGACCTTTGAAAGTGTTATATACATACAAGTAACTAGGTAGTAACACATATAGAACAAAGCACTTAGTAAAATTTTCACAAACTTTCTCTCCTTCTCTCTTTGAGCTCACGGCAAGAAGCAAGCACTTAACCAAATCCATAGCAATTTTTCTACAACCCATACACACTTATACACATCTATCCTAAGACATTCTAAGGTATTTCCAACCATTGAATCACCATTTCCAAGTATTACTCAAGTAAAAGAAAGTTAGGGTTTTTATTAAGGAAAGCTAGGGTTTCTTTGTGCAAGCTTGGATTTTGTGGCTAAACAAGGGTTTAGCACTTGTTTATCATCATCATCATACCTCATAAGGTCTACTTGAACTCTTTATGTTCTTATAATTTTCATTTTTATGCATATGGTTATTCTATTTAGCTTAAATCACCATTTAGGATTATTAACATGTAAAAAGAAGTTTTTATTTGTTGTCATCATAATGTACACTTTTATATATCTTATGATGTTAATGACATCATGTTAAAATGGTCACACAAGTGATTTACACTCTTGGTTAAGTATGAAAATGATTATGTATTAATTAGGGTTTTTATGGCTTCTTAATATGTTTCAAGATTAAGAAATACAAATGACATGTTAAGATTAATTATGGACTCATATTAATGTTACTTGAACACTAAAATAAAGTTATCTTGGAAGAAATACACTTGTACACACTTGGTTATGTATAAATATGATTATGGACAAAACTAGTAAATTAAGGGTTACTTAAGTAAAGTTATGGTTTTAAAGTGTGATAATGGATTTGTTAATCTTGGTAACTTGGACATATGAGGACTATTATGGACACATGGACTCCAATATATAAATGATATTTATAACATATATGATATATAAGACTTGTGGTAAAATACAAAAGTGGAAAAGTATGAAAACAAGGATATATATGGACTTAACAAACCCAATCAAACTTTCTGTCCAAAATTCGAAATTTAACATATCCATTTTATATTGTTATAAGATAATACATTTCACGACGATTCCGAAAAGGTAAGAAACTTGTTAAACGGATTAATAACGAAAAAGTTACGTTAAAAACGAGTTATACGTTAATAAACGAAGTCGTAAATGAATTTTTATAAAAACATTTTTATAAAAATTATAAACAGCAAGTGTTGATATTTTTAACAAATTATACATATTTTTGGGATTCCAAAATGATAAGAATCGTAATTTTTCAATTAATAACGAACGAGTTATGAATTTCGCGAGTTTACGACAATAAATACTTTTATAAAACTATTTTTATAAAAGTTACTATTCATGACAGAAAGTTATATTTTTGTAAACCTCATAAATATATAGAACTTTCAAATACGAGAACGTCCTCGAAAGAATCGTTAAAAACGGAGCTATAACGAATAAAATACGACGTTTACGGGTTTTACGACAATTAAATCGATAAAAATATACATAAGGTCTGATGTGAACAGTAATTTTTACTGTTCACCAGTAGGTCCGAAATTCGAAAATGTCAATTTATGATAACTCGTCTTGATACGAAAAGATGGGCATAAGAAACGCGAGAATCGGGTTTAAAACGCGAAAGTTACGCCAGTTTTGCTAAAACGGTAATTATAAACGTTTTAACTTCTTAAACACAATTTTACCAAAACCATTAGTTGGTGATTGAGCTATATAGAATATTATGTGGTTATCAAAGTACTATATTACTAGGGAGTTTCATAATGAGGCCTCTTCGGATGGCGTATCGACGAGTTGTTGGATTTACGATTTAAAGTGTCCTAACTCCTCGTACGTCATGTCATGACCTCTTTAATTATGATAGCCCGAACGATAGTACGATGTAACAACTATAGGATTATATTCAATGTTATTGATTAAAGTACTCGGTACTTATACGACCTTAATTTAATTAGGTTGCATTTGATCGATTTGCGTGGCGCATTATTTGTGATACACTTAGCATTTGCTCACTCAAGGTGAGTTCATAGCCCCACGTTTTACATGCTTTTGTTTTACAAAGTTTTTGGGGTGAAAAACATGCAATGTTTTACAACTGGACATGCAATAGCTTTACAATTGGGACACAAGTGGTTAAGTTTCATGTTATGATTACGTTTTGCCTGGCACTTATGTAGCGAGAACACAATATTGAAGGCCCCATTATCATGAACTGTCAAAATTGCGGGATTGTGCCGGAGCCGCGGAATGGTATTAATAGATCTATTGGGTTTGAAACCCCGTTCGGGTGATTAGCTATCAATGGACAAACAATTCGTATTCTACTAACCATGTCGAATATAGGTTGTTGCGGGTTATAGAACATCAACCCACGGGCAATGTTAGGCCATTAATTTGCGTACTAATACCTCGTTCAAGCTTCAGTGTCATGAGCTCTAGAGCAAGTATTACATATATTTGATATACATGCATCTGTTGCTTTTTCATACACTTGGGAAATATTGTGGTCCTAAATAGCTATGATTTACAAAACCTATGAATTTACTAAACATTATTGTTGCCGTTTTAAAGTCCATGTTTTTCAGGGTGATCAAATAAGGCACAAGGTGCGCAGGATACATTGTTGGTTTTGGATTTCGGATGTCTTGCATTGAAGATTTTGTACCGCATTTCATTTTGTTATCTTTATGGGCTAAAAATCTTTGTATTTGATCAATGCTGAACAAGTTAAGCTATCTGTGCTTATGTAACAATTACCTTTGTTAAATCCCAATGTTTCGTTTTCAAACGACTTTTCGTCGGTCTATATATATCTTGTGTTGTTGTTCTATGAAGTTACACGCCCCGGGACATCTTATTCCGGCTGTCCACCTCAATTTGGGGGGTTTTACTAAGTTATATGCTATGACCATGTAATGATTTGTTGATTATTCCGTTCCCATTATGTTATAATATATTCTTACCACCCGAGTGAAAGTGGAAAGAGAGAATCTCATACACTTATGTGTGGTTTGCTGAGTATATACTTTCCGTGCTTTTAGTTACTGAGGTATAGAAGGTTATGTTATAACTACTTTTAAAGAGTAGGATAAAATGGACTATCAATACGGCTCTATTGGTAGGTAGAAAAAGCCTATTTACTTGAGGACAAGCCAATTCCTAGTGTTAGGGTTATTTGACGAACGGTGTCATTTTATAGACTTTTGGGGGGTAATATTTAACCTCTTAAATCATGAATTTATGCCCAAAATAGGTAATTAATCGTTCCTTTTTAGGTATTTAGCATTTGGGAGGCATTTGGAGGAAATTCACATGACTTGGGCTCATTTGGAGAAGAAACGGACAAGATTACAAACCAACACCAAGACTCTTTAATATTTAAAGTCTTAGAGCCTGGAGACGGCGTCACCATTTATACACGACGCCGTCACACTTCATCTAGTAACGACGTCACAACATCTCTTAACGGTGTTAGCCCGCACCGACTCAACTCGGATCTAGAAGATTCTACTTTATTACGGCGCCACGATTAAAACATGACGCCGTCACAATGATATTCTTATAAATATAGACCTGAAATTAGGGTTTTGTATGTGTAACTTTAGACTAAAAAAGGGGGACGAACCCTAGTTCGTTTGGCAGCTTATTAGGACGATTTTAGGGCTTCAAAACCCTATTGTACCTCCTTCAATTCATGTTTTAATCTAGTAAGACTATCTTAATAATTCAATATGTCTTGTTGTTTGATTCTTTATTGTTCTTGCTTTATCTTTAACATGCTAAGCTAAACTCCTTATTGTATTCATTTATGATTGTATGAAACCTATGATATGATAGATCTCTTAGTGACTGTTGCTTCTTGTGATGAATATGCATAGTTTAGACTTTAGAAAACCAGCTTTATGTCTGTTTTCGTTGTTGATATGGTCTAGGGAGACCAATTGTGTAAAAAGGATACCATCGGTAACAGTCCTTCATAATTCCTTGCACCTTATATGTTGATCCACTTTTTAATATTTTCAATGCATTTTATATACTCTTGAGGGACGGGTAATAGTATTCATACTACCTTATTTGTGTATTTGCCTCAAACGTATATTAAAATAGCGCAGGTTCATGTAATCTGTTTATGACATAGGAAATAATTACATAGATCATCACAAGTGTGACAAAGCAACAACACCAAAAGAAGAAATCTAGGAATTAATACATGATTAAATAAATACAATCTTTTTATTACATTGTTATCACCATTAGCGTAGTTTATTATTTAGTTAATAGCTAAAACCATCCAAACTCCAAAATATATTTTTTTGTTTTCTTATTAAATATAAAAATACCAAATATAATCTTCTCTCTGGGGCCCTTAGAATTATGATTGGACCGTGATCAACCTTCCAGACCTATTCCCCTAGAGAACGTTAATCTACACTCTGAGTATTCCCTTATACTAACTACTTACAACGGTTAGGTTAATTGCTAGGGAGTTGTTTAAAACTTCTTTATAGAAGTCCTTACGGACAAGCCATCACCTTATCAACAATATCACTTTAATGGGTATTTGGTGTACCAGACTCAGGTGGAGTTGCGGTGGTATGTAGTGTGTTCGAAAATAAGACGCTGAGTTGCGCGTAACCCTTTATATTCTATCGTTTATTTTAAGTACTCTAATTATGTTATTATTAATGAACTTGTTTAATTACTATGCCTATATACGTTTCTAACGGTAATGAGGGGGTTTTCAGACTGAGAGACTGGCTCAGGTTTTTATGGTGACAATGAATCTATTTAAAACATTATAATCATGCAAAGAAAAACAATAAGATGATAAAAAGACAGTACAAGGACAAATGATAGAAACCGTATAGCCGTATTAAATACCGTATCAATCATTGGTATTGGTTTATTTAGTGCAATGGTTTCTATTAATCTCGAGTGGCTTATCTTCTTAAGGCTTAGGCGGGACATTCATCCTTAAGACCTAGACTCGTTGAATCCTGTTACAATTAACGTAATCCGAATAAAGATCATTTTTAGTTTTTAAATTTTAATCTATCTAGGCGTTTTAAAGCAATGGTGCATCATTAAATGATTTTATCCCTTAGCACATCAGAGAACTTTACCAACTTACTAGGTTGTTTCAAGGTTTTATTCATATTATTTTATACGAATTGGATTATACTCGTAAGTTACGAGTTCACTGCTCAAATATCTTTATTCAATGAATTAACGAACATACTTATTGAAACATTACGGGTCACCATGCCGCGTACCAACTATGCTCATATTTTAAAGACAAAGATAGAATATTATTTGTGATCTTATCGGTCCAGTAATATAAAACATGATATGGAGAGCTATCCCAGTATCTAGTTCACTTGTTAGGCGTAACTAGACCCAGTTGAATAAATGGTCGCATATTCAAACACGTAGACAAGTATCATGTGATAAACATAATTAAACTTTCAACGATAAATTAAGAAATCAATTTTAAAACAAACCAAACATTAAACCTTTATTAAGATGGCTAATACCCTAGGGTATTAGCCCATAACCATTGTAATTATGCAAGTGTGATCAAATAAGCAAGGTAAACTAAATGTTTTACCGAATGATACTAAAAATTAAATGATTACAAGAGTATAGGAATTACACGGTGTCTTCTATGGAATCATAATCGATGCTTGACCTTTGGTTGCTCTTCTTTTCTTTAGAAAATCATCTTTTATGTGTACGGTATACAGAATATGATTTTGCACACTGAAAACTCATTTTTGAGTCTTCTATTTATAGTGTCTGAAAAAGACTAGATACGCCATATTGAGCTAGGTCAATACGGCGTATAGGGGTGTTTTCCTTGGAGTACGCGCTAAGTTTATAATCCATCAGATATAACTTCCCAAAATATAATTATTTACCAAATCTCTGAATAGTTATCCAGCTGGATACGACGTATAAGGAAACATGGATACGCCGTATTGGGAAGTGAGAATACACGTTTTCTTGTAAAGTCCAGGCGCTGATATGCCTTATCTCCTTTTGTAGATACGGCGTATTGAGCAAAATTAAGCAATCTTTAAATATCATCGTTTAAGCTCCAAAAAGTGCGCCTTTTAGCATGTCTTCACAAATCACTCCGTAATTACTGCAATTTACACATTTAAGCAATTAAGTAATAATTCTGCAATAATTATATAAAAGTGGACAATTTATTCAGGATAAATGATGGTATAAATGTAACGTTATTTGATGTCATAAATGTCGATGAAATTATATTTGGTTCAAAAAATCCAAAATATTGCACGAAATTTTCAGACTTAATAGTTAAACGTTTTGAAATGAGTATGATGGGAGAAATGAAATTCTTTCTCAGGCTTCAAGTAAATCAATTTTCAAATAGGATTTTCATAAATCAATCCAAATACATTCTTGACATTTTGAAATGATTTGGAGCGAAAAATTGTGATACGGTTCCTACTCCCATGGTTAAATAAGCTAAACTCAAACTTGATTTAGTTAGAAAACTAGTTAATCATACTGATTATCGTAGCATGATTGGATCGTTGATGTACCTTACTTCGAGTAGGCCAGATATAATGTTTGCAACATGTATGTGTGCTAGATATCAAGCAAGCCCAAATGAACATCATGTGTCATCAAAAGGATCTTTCGAATCTCAAAAGGACTATTATTTTAGGCCTTTGGTATCCGAAAGATTCTGGCTTTGATCTAACTACATATTCAGACGCAGATCATGCAAGATATCACTTAGATCGAAAAAGTACATATGGCAGTGTTCAATTTTTAGGTGACAAGTTGGTATGTTGGTCGTCAAGGAAGTAGAATTGTATGTCTCTAATCCCTCCAAATAAGTATATATAATATATATATAAGGATTTATCAATAATAATATAGAGAGTAAGTATTCCGAAAGGGTTTAAAGAAAATCGCTCTTAACCAAAGCAACTTCAAAAACCTCCCGGGTCGTTTCCTTGATGAGGCTTGAATTGAATGTCGGGTTATCGTTTGTGATCGGGATTTTGAATGAGTAAAGATTTTTTGATTTGGATTCTATATCTACTATTTTAAAGAAAAATAACAACTTAATACTAGATTTATTATAATAGGAATACTAATAATATAATAACTCTAAAAAAGAGGTAGCTAATAAAAACAAACAAAACGGTTCAAATATATCTAAAGAGATATGCTTGTCAAGTAATAATGTTTAGATTCT
>BQNB010022056.1:0-63469 GCA_026074375.1 Tanacetum coccineum | reverse complement strand
TTTCTTCCATCTGAGAAGCATGAGCAAAGAGAAAATCATTCTGTTCATCTGTAAGAATTACTCCTGTTTCATCCTGTTTTGCTAACAGCATTTGTTCCATGAAGCACTTTGAATCCCGAACTCTTGGCTTTGGACAATTACTAGCATAATGACCTTTCTCACTGCAATTTTATCATTGAACATTTGCAGTAGTTCCTGAAGATGTAGCTCGAAGATTTCTCTGTATGTTTCCAGCATCATTCTGAATATTGGTACCCTCATTGACTTCCTCTTGAACATATGAGCATCTTGTACTTCTGCCATCATTACCAGAATTCGTGCTTTGAATCAGTACTTTGTCAGCTTGAAACAATTGCTTGATTTCTGGTGTTGGAAGAAGTACGAAGACGATTATTTATTGGGTTAGAGAAATGTTGAGTGATTGCACGAGCAAGTAAAATCATTGCATAAGTAAGTGGGTCTTTAGAAGTGTTTTGTACTGCATCCCCTTGATAATCATCATCATAATCAACCACTAAAGAAGGATGTGTGACATAGTAAGGTGAGGTAGTTCTAGAAGAGGACTCGTATGTGCCACCAACACAAGAGGATCATGTGATTTTTCCAACTTCTTTGCTATATATGCATTTACTAGTTTCTCAAATTGTTGAAGGCAAGCAAACAAATCATCATAAGTATCCCCTGTCAACTTTTTGCAAGACGGACTTCAGTCACATACTTCAGCCATTCAAGTTGTAAACAATTTAGGAACTTTGTGTTAACAATGACTTTTGGGAATTTGATGCCATTTCTTTCCAGATCATTCATTAGCTGAGCAAAACGATTGTAGACTGACACAAGTGCTTCTCCTGGTTTAGCGACGAATTAATTGAACTCATTATTAAAGCGTGTTTCCCTATCAACTTTGTTTTGCACAGTTCCTCGCATTAAACGTTCAACTCTTTGCCACATGGCTTGTTGATGACATCAAATAACGTCTATTTTATAGTATTATTTATCCCATGATATTAACCCATTTTGTATAGTTATTGCAAAGAATTGTTACTTAATCGTTTATATTTAAGAATTGCAGTAATTATGGAGTAATGTGAAAAGATATCAATAGCGCGCATTTCTGGAGATTAAATGAAGATATTTTAAAGATTACTATTCTGAAGACCAATACGCCGTATCCATCAAGGAAGATATGGTGTATCCGTGCCTGCATTCACCAAAGACCACAGAGGAATAAGCTCAATACGCCGTATCCAGAGAGACACAATACGCCGTATTCAATGTATGGAATCAATGTATTATTCTAAAAGATATCAAGCGTGGTCCATACTCTAAGAAATCCCTAATACGCCGTATCCAACACTTGGATACGTCGTATCTAACCGACTTCTAGACCTTATAAATAGAAAACTCAAAAACGAGTTTTCAGTGTGCTAAATCATATTCTCGATACCTAAACCATAAAAGTCGATTTTCAGAGGAGAAAAAGAGCAGAAGAGGTCGAGCAACGTTATTAATTCCATAGAAGACATCGTGTAATTCCATATACTTTAGTAAATCGATTTCAGTTTTTGGGTATATTGCCGTTAAATATCTGTAGTTTACCTTGGCTAAATAATTGGCTCTATTTGTATTATTATTATTATTATTATGACGTTTGAAGGCTAATACCTTTGGGTATTAGCCATTATTATAAAGATTTGAATGTTTGGTATTCGTATATTCTTGATTTCTTGATTATATCGCTGTATGCCTTGTTTATGTTTATTAATTTAACTTGTTTACGCGCTTTTGGTATGTCGACCTATCATTCAACTGATCTAGTGGAAAGCGGACACCAAGTAGATCAAAAGTCCGGATAAGCTCTCCATATAGTAAATTTATACATCATAGAAATTATAGTTACACAAATGATTGTCCTTCTAAGTCTTGTGCTAGTATAACGCTTCGGCTTAACTAGTTAATTGGATATTGCCAATGGTTTATTGATCGTGTTGACTAGCAGGTGACCTAGATAATTCAACAAGTAACGTTTTGATTCTATTGGATAGTTGGACAAGTAGACTACTAGTGTATAAATTACCATTAAGCGGTAAGTGGGTAAAGTCTCTATGAGCTAGGGTTTAACAAGATCACCATTGCTTTAATCCCTAAGATAGATTATAATCAGCAAATAAGGATGCTTTATGCGGATGCTTTAATTGTGACAGAATTAAAGTGTCTAGGTCTTAGATGAGATGTTAAACGCCTAAAGTCTAAAAATGATATACCGAACCATCGAGAGAAGAAATCATTGCACTTAATAAACAAACCAACTTTCTAATCGGATTGATAATGGTTAATACAATTTTCTTATATAAGGTTCGACCGCTCTTTTATCTTTTATTAATTAGCTTGCGTGGGTAAAAGTACCTTGAATTGATTGTAGTCACCAACCAAACCGTGCTAATCTCTCAGGCTAAAACCCCCTTTTTTTCCCGTTAGAATTAGGATTTAGATTGACATAGGTTTACAATAGAATAGAATTAACATAGTTAATAAGCCAAGATATAATTAAATCTGATAATTAACCTCGCTTCAAGTGTTCGACACCCTACTTACCACGAAACTACTACCGATCGGGTACACTGCCCGTTAAAGTGTTGTTTTTGGTTTAGTCGGCAAAATATAAATTTAAAACTTGAATCAATAAAATATACACCACACAATGACACATCAAGTTTTTGGCGCCGCTGCCGGGGAGTGAAAATTAATCTTGATTTTTATTTGATATTTTAGTTTTTAACATTAGATTAGATCTAACCCTTAGGATTAGTGTAATTTAGATTAGTGTATATTCTGTAATATTTGTATATTTATCTTTAATTGTTTGCTTGTATATATATATATATATATATATATATATATATATATATATATATATATATATATATATATATATATATATATATATATGTTTAATTGATTGCGTATTTAATTGTTTTTCTTAATACACTGTTCTGGTCGATAGCTGAATACGGCGTATCCACTTCCATCGGATACGGCGTATCCAGTTCTCTCTCCAGTACATCGTATTCGACTCTATTATCAATACGGCGTATTCAGTTCACTGAATACGGCGTATTAAGCTATTTGATAGTTTTCTTTCCTAGCGAATTTATTATAGGTTAAAATGGATGACCCCAACATTACTATAGAGGAGTATATCAGGCTTGAGGAAGAAAAAGCTCGTTGGCGTGGTAAGGTTTATAACTGGGAAACTGCTACGTATGGTCAGATCTGGGATAATGAATACGTTCACGACCTCGGATCTGTTCTGAATTCCCAGCTATAGTCTTTAACGACAAGTTAACATCGGAAGCAGCACTCTCGTGTGAGCCTACGGTAAGTTCTCTTAACAACGATGAAATTAACTTTAGAATATCATTTGACGAATCCAACGATGAAGATTGCACGGTAATTTTCGACAAAAATTCATTATCTTACAAAATGATTTCTGTCAACAATTTAAAAACAGATTCGGAAAATGATAATGATAAAGTCAATATGTCTTTGCTTCCATCACCTAAGCCTACGGTCGGTTATTTTGATGATTTAGACTTCTTTAAAGATTTCAAGAATGAATTTCCAACCATTGTTTACAATGATGCTCAAACGTCCAAATCAGATTTATTAACTGAACCGATTTTAAACCCTCAACATATCGATGAATATAATTTGAAAGATGAAACATCATTGTCCGAATGTGATGAAGAGGAACAAAACGTTTTAAACTTTCATGATCTATTTCCTTTTAACGTAATTTATCCTGATGAATTAAAAATAGATACGGACAATGATAATGATAAAATCAATATTGAACACTCTTCGAGGGATTTATTTGTCAAACTGTTACCTGATGTAATAAATACCAATGTTGGTGCCTATGCACATGGGTCAAATAAGCTTTTGGAAACAAGTCATGATACATCTAATAAATTTTTCAAAACTAAAACTTTTATCAAGTGATTAAATTTTAATATCATAACTTGGAATCATCTTAACAAAGGGATGCCATTCATTTTCCTAATCAAGAATTTGTATGTGCCATTTGGCATCCCGTTCGACCCTAAATTGTTTTATAAGGATGGGATTAAATTGGGGCAAGTCTAACTTAAAGACTTTTCTGTAAACAAAAGTGCTTGCCGGGAGACAACCCGGATTGTTATTTAATTTTGTTATTGAGTCTGTCTTCCCAGACATCAATACGGCGTATCCGCTCCATACTATACGACGTATTGAATGTATGGACGTTATCAGTCTTTATTTTATTGCACTTTAAAAAAAACATTATTGTCAGTTCTGGCAATACGGCATATTCACTAACCTGATACGCCATATTCACCAGACTGACCCGTAATTAGTTTGTTTAGTTTAGTTTAAATTAACCGTAGATACCATTATAGGAATGCACATGTTTTTCCTATATTTTTTACAGGACCTCATGAAAGAAATATCGACGAAGTTGATGGAATGCATATTTTCTGGAAGTCTATGTGTGTGTTGTTCGTGCTAGGATTCAGACGCTTTTCCAGCACACAATCTCGCACATAAACGCAACTTGGAGAATCTACCGAGCAAATATCAAGGGAGTTTCTCATTCTAATTCTTTTTACATTCTCGTATTTAATGTTTTATATATACAACGAGGACGTTGTATAATTCAAGTGGGGGGATGGAATTAGAATATTTACTTGTCCTAAAATTCGATATACAATGCCTTAAAATTATGCTCAAATATTAAAAAAAATTCAAGCATACTTTTGTGAAATTACTTGATACATAACCCGCACACAATAACCCTTGCTAGATATTGTGAGGATTTAACCTTTCCGTTTCCAAATGTTTACCCAAATTCCATAAAATATGAGTGTGCCGGTGGTGTTGTAGACTTTAGAACTTGGCTTGGTATATCACTCGAGACCACAATGATAAGTACTATGGATTTAGATGGAGTAACTTGTTTAAATTGGTAAATCTTATGATTACACACCACGCCTAAATCACCCTTTACAGTGTGCCTATTAACTAACTACACCGGCTAGTTAACCTTCCATTTAAACCCTTTTCTACTCTCATCTTTAGAGTGATGATCCATTAGAACAACCCGTAAAGCCAATCCTTTAGGAATTACACAAACTATTTATTTCGTTACACCCTTACACCTTAACCTACCCGGTTAGATTAAGTTTAATTTACAGTTGCTAGTTGCTTAAAGTGTAAAGTTTGTATTTCCCGAGTCTTGTGTCATTTTCTATCTTTGGTGCGGTTAGAAATTTTCACATTGCAAATAGGAATGTATATTAGTAGTCAAAACTCATGTGATTTTACTACCGTCACAATTATTGGTGAAACCGAAGAACGAAGGAACTATCGAAGAAATTATCCAGAATTATTATGATCGTGAAGATGGTGAAACTACACCGAGATTTAAAGAATAGTTAGCCAAAAAATTGAAAAAATGAGAAAAAAATACAAAAAGAGAGAGAAAGAAAGATTGAAGATAATCGTTTCACAAAGAGCATTACCGAAGGAATTACACGAAGGATCGATTATTCGTTGATACAGAACAAAAAAATCAACGATGTAGAGTATTATAAAAAGTGGAAGATATCGACACTTACCTTGTAGAGTATGTAAAGTTTTGGGATGATTGGGAAGTTCATCCTTACGGGAACGCCAACTTAGGTTGTTGTTTTTGATCTATGATCAAGATGTTGTAAATAGTTGTGTCTTTATCATGGTAACGGTCAGGAAAAAGTGTCTAGCAACTTGTATCTTAAGTCTTAATCTATTTGTTTCTTGATTTTTATTTAACAATAATTTACTTCCCTCTCACCTAATGATTAGCCATTGGTTTTACGCGAATGAGGACTTGTTCGAGCATGCATGTCTATTCCGTCGTTACGGCCATGTATGCATGTCTTAGCTGCCTTGTTGGTATACGACTTTTGGTGAAAGTTAGAAGGTTCCAACCCTATATCATTCTTCATCCTAACCGTTGGTTAAATTCGAATGAGGATGTGATCGAACACACATGTCTATTCCATTGTTACGGCCATGTATGTGTGCTTCAGCTGCCTTGTTGGAGTGGTACTTCTGGTGAAAGATTGTAGATTGATCAACCGTACGCCTTTCCATACAAAAAACCATATTTACCTTTATAAACTTGTTACTCCGTGGTGGAGATGTGTATCCTTGCCAAGCTTATGATAGAATACTCGTCACGACCGAGCAATTGAGCGAATTAGTTACATGTTACCACATAGATTAGTTGAGTGATTTGAGTGTTTTCATCTTCCTATTTCGTGAGGTGTTTGGTTGTGTACTTGTAATAGATCAAATAAGTGCTTTAACGAAAAATATCCTTAGGGATACATTTTTACAAACTTCTAAAGGCTACTTGAGGACAAGTAGGATTCAAGTGGGGGGATATTTGATGACATCAAATAACGTCTATTTTATAGCATCATTTATCCCATGTTATTAACCCATTTTGTATAGTTATTGCAAAGAATTGTTACTTAATCATTTATATTTGAGAATTGCAGTAATTATGGAGTAATTGGTGAAAGATAGCAAAAGGCGCGCATTCTGGAGCTTAAATGAAGATATTTTGAAGATTACTATTCTGAAGACCAATACGCCGTATCCATCAAGGAAGATAACGACGTATCCACCTGCACTCCACCACCAATGACCACAAAGGAATAACGCAATACGCCGTATCCCAGAGACTCAATACGCCATATTTAATTATGGAATCATGTATATTCGGAAGATATCAGAGCAGGTCCTACCTAACAGAAATCCCCAATACGCCATATCAACACTTTTTGGTATAAGCCGTATCCAACTGACTTCTAGACCTTATAAATAGAAAAACACAAAAACAAATTTTCATTGGTCTCAAATCATATTCTCGATACCTAAACCATAAAAGTCAATTTTCAAAGGAGAAAAAGAGCAGAAGAGGTCGAGCAACATTATCAATTCCATAGAAGACATCGTGTAATTCCATATACTTTAGTAATCGTTCAGTTTTTGGTATCATTCGTTAACTCGGTTAGTTTACCTTGGCTAAATAATTGCTCTTGTATTTATTATGACGTTTGAAGTCTAATACCTTCGGGTATTAGAACATTATTATAAAGATCTGAATGTTTTGGTATTTGTTTATCTTGATTTCTTGATTTATCGTTGTATGCTTGTTTATGTTTATCAATTTATACTTGTGTACGTGCTTTTTTATGCAACCTATCATTCAACTGGATCTAGTGAAGCGGACCAAGTAGATCTAGGGTCCGGGATAGCTCTCCATATAGTAATTTGTACATCTAGATTTATAGTTACATATATATTATCCTTTTATGTGTGTGTCTAAGATACACTTCAGGCTTAACTAGTTAATTGGATATTGTCAATGGTTTATTGATCGTGTTGACTAGCAGGTGACCTAGATAATTCAACAAGTAATGTTCTGATTCTATTGGATAGTTGGACAAGTGGACTACTAGTGTATAAATTGCCATTAAGCGGTAAGTAGGTAAAGTCTCTATGAGCTAGGGTTTAACAAGATCACCATTGCTTTAATCCCTAAGATAGATTATAATCAGCAAATAAGGATGCTTTATGCAGATGCTTTAATTGTGACAGAATTAATGTGTCTAGGTCTTAGGATGATGTAACGCCTAAGTCTTAAGAATGATATGCCACCTCGAGAGAAGAAATCATCGCACTTAATAAATAAACCAACTTTCTAATTGGATTGATAATGGTTAATATATTTTTCTTATATAAGGTTCGACTGCTCTTTTATCTTTTGTTAATTAGCTTGCGTGTGATAGATTTAACCTCGCTTCAAGTGTTCAACACCCTACTTACCATAAAACTACTACCGATCGGGTACACTACCCGTTAAAGTATTGTTTTTGGTTTAGTCGGCAAAATATAAATTTAAAACTTGAATCAATAAAATATACACCACCCAATGACACATCACTTGTGCAGTTGTGCAAGCATCCACAGATTTATATATATCATTTAGAATAGAGATTCAAATTAAATTCATTGCTTCAATCTCGGCTTCATAGTGTTTCAAATCATCTCCTCTTAAATCCTCTTCTGTTTACATCATTGGTTCTTCAGTTTCAGAAGGAGTGAATTCTTTAAACTCATATAGACCTTCATCAATTGCCTTGTTAAGCAACTTTCTATTTTTTCTCTTTCGATTGAGGTACCTTCTAAAACGACTTGCCCATGGTATATAACTACCTCTTTCAAGCATCCGAGGTCTAGTCTCAGAACCGGCATCAGCAAGAGATTGTTGATGTGTATTAGACGTCAACATATCTTATGACTCAAAGATTGGATCTTTGTAGACGAAAAAGAATTCTTATTTGTGATTTTCCAAAAACTTCAATACTTGTCGAGTTTGACACGTGTCACAAATTCGATGTCCAAATTCGGAAGTGAGAAACGTGTCTAAAATACTTAATTTCGGTAACACTGTTCTCGAACAACACTAATCTCGGACAACACTAATCTCGAACAACACTAATCTCGGTAAACTGAAATTCGGAATATTTCTCGGACAACACTAAACTCAAGCAACTTACAAATTCGATATCTATACTTTTTGAAAAACCTTTTAATCAAAATTCGATATAAATATCACGATAAAACCATAATAATATCAATTTCGATGAAAGTTGATCCGTTTAAGATGTTTTCCGAAAATGAATATCACAATCTCGATGTAACCAAAAATGTAATTTTCACACTTTGAATTAAAAAAATGACCATAATTTTGATAAAACTGAAAAGGATGATCACTTTACAATCCACAAATCCGTATTAGAATGTCAAAAATGATCCTTTTTTCCGTTTATCACAATTTCGATAAAACCGAAATTGTGACAAAAACGTGATATGATATCGAATTTGACTTTCCTACCACAATTCTCGATAAAACCGAGAACTTGTGTATCTATTACAACGTTTATGCTTAATTCCGAGAATGAAACGTGTTCCTATTACACAATTTTCGATAAAACCAAAAAATCGTGTACAAGACCAATCTCGGTAACAACTTTCTAGTTTGACAAAAAGCACCTAGAATACATTTTTCGATAAAACCAAAAACACGTATATCTATTACAACTCGATCTAATAATAATAAGACGTACGAGAATGATAAAACTCCGATAAATTTCTACGTATTAACCAACAACCTTGTCGAAATTATATAAAACGCAAGAAACGATATTGAGATTACTTAAACTAGCCAAAACGATCATGTCTTATCCATATATGCTGTCAAAAATGATTCTACTCATGAAATAGGATGTCGAAAATGCTCACTAAGCTTAAATAATCACACGAAAGTGACCGAATGCACTCACGTCATCCTCGATAACGGTCTCGATCACAAACTAGATCACTCTCAATCTCTAATGGCGTATGATACCACTTGTTAGGTCTTGTTTTATCTTGAATCACACGATTTAGGAAGGTTTAGAATAGAGAGAATTAAGAGAGGAAGGCAAGACTTTTACAATTTTCCAAATTTTATAAAAAAGAGAAATGGGAGGGAAGAGTTTGTTACAAGCCTTAACCACCTAATGTTAATTAGGTGGGTATTTATTATTTGGATAAAATGCTATTTTTCACTTTTAGCATATTTCTCCTTATTACAAACTACTTTCTACTTTGTAAAATAAAGACTAAACACTAATAATAAATAAAACCACTTAAAGTATCATAATCGACTTTTATGATCATAACAAAATTGCCCATTTTACATTATTTTGCATGAGTTGGTACTTAATTGTTTATATTTGTTATTTGCAGTAAATATGGAGCAATTGGTGAAGTTTAACTAAAAGGCGCGCATTTTGAAGCTTAAACGAAGAAATATTAAAGTCTACTGTTCTGACATCTAATACGCCGTAGCTAACAAGGAAGATACGGCGTATCTGTGCCTTGACTTCATAAGAAACCATGAAGATTTGAAGATCAGTGCGCCGTATCTAGGATTAGTCATAAGCCGTATTCACTGGCGGTTCATCAAAGATTTTGGAAGATATTTATCGTGGTCCCCACTCCAAGAAAGCCCAATACGCCGTATTGAGCATCTTCAATACGGCGTATCAACTTAATTTCAGACGCTTTAAATACAAGACCTAAAATACGAATTTGAGGGGAGCTAAAGTGTCCAATTAGGGTTTTAACCACCAAGTTCGATTTTTCAGAAGAGAAAAGAAGTAAGAAGGTCCTGCAATGTGTCTCAATCCACAAGAGAATCTTTGTAAATTCTTATACTCTAAATACGCGTTCGGTTTTTGGTATCATTCATTAACTTGGTTAGGTTACCTTAATCGTTCGTCTATGACATTTGTATTTGTTACAATGGTTATTGGCTAATACCTTTAGGTATTAGCCATGTTTTTGATAATTTAATGTTTGGTTTATGTTTATTCTGATTGATTCTTGTAAGTTGTGTGTTGTTTTATGTTTATCAATTTATACTTATTTATGTGCTTAAGTATGCGACCTATCATCAAACTGGATCTAGGAATACAAAATAGAGAGTTAGCTAGATGCCGGGATAGCTCTCTATATCTGCAATTTATATATCTAGAGTAATAGGATCACAAATAACGTGTTGTCTTTGCCCTTGGTTTAGTGAACAAGTTGGACTAGCAGGTGACCTAGGATCAACAAATAATGTTCTGATTCCCTGAGTAAAGATCTGGACAAGTGGACTACTAGTATATAAAGAGCCGTTAAGCAGTAAGTTAGTAAAGTCTCGATGAGCTAGGATTCAGTAAGATCACCATTATTGTCTCCTAAGATAGATTATAATCAACCATGATTGCTTTATGCGGATGTGTTTAATTGTGACAGAATTAGCATGTCTAGGTTTTAGGAAGAAGTACCGCCTAAATCTAGGAATGATATATCGACAACGAGACAAGACAATCATTGCACTTATAAACTAAAACCTGCATTTTATTAGATTAAACATGGTTAGTACGTTTTCCTTACAATAGGCTTGACCGCTTCTCTATCTTCTAATTATCAGCTTGTGTGTGTTAATCGCCCAATCTCAGTCTAGGTAAACCAAAACTCGTGCCAGTCTCAGGCTGAAAACCCCCCTTTTGCCATTAGTTTAGGTTTAACTTAGGTATAACTTAGCATAATTTAAGACTAACTTAGATAACTAAAATACTGATTAACTTAAATAACTAAAATACTAGTAGAATTAGAAATTAACGCTCCCGCTCTTAGTGATCGACACCCTACTTACCAACGAAGCTACAATTGATCGGGTACACTGCCCGTTAGTGTTGTTTTTAGGTAAAGTCGACAAAATATAAATAGTAAAACTTGATAATAAATATTACCTACGCACAACGACACATCATAAATGCAGACGTACTTCTACCACATAATTCTTGACACGTCTGACCTACCTCCACTAAGGAAGCAACCTCGCATCACTATAAATAGAGAATGTCTCAAGTAGTAAATGCGATCACTTTTATTGTTGTTGTTATTATAGTGCATTTTCTACTTTATCGAACTTACAAAATAGTCAGCTGATCCTATCAGCGGGTGTATATAAGTTCGCTTGTAAACTTGATAATCTATCAAGTTTACTTGGTCAAAGAATAACCTTACATTGTCATTCAACAAGTGTGATCCATAACACTTTGTAATACTTTGATTGATATCAGTAAAGCATTGCATGATTGAAAAGTTATACCTTGTGTTATTTGTTTTCACTAGTGTTGCATAATTCCATATAGACGTGTTAATTGAGACTTTTATAAACATTAAGCACATGTGAATAAGGAGTGCTTGCCCTCGTCTAGTCTGATATTTCCCTGGGATGAGAGGCCACTAAAATACATCAGTAGTCTTATCATACAAACATTACACATCGTCTCCTTCTCTATCTCTATTTAAAAACCCGATCATATATAGAGCTCTCATCCAAGCCACCGCATTTGTTCACAACATTATTAATAACCTCAATTAACTTACCATTTTCTTTCGAAAGAACATCATATGGATTTGAAGTTGTAAAATCAGATTAGATGTATGGTTAATTCCTTTTTTGGACGGAATTCCTGAATTAAAAGCATTATCCATAAAAGTATTTCCCACCTTAGAATGATTTCCCAACTCATTACCCTTAGCATTCTGCTCCAAACCATTTCCAGATTTAGACATATTCCTGACATTTATCGGCACATACTTAAACTTTGACTTGATTGGTTGACCACCATTCTTGTTACCACCGTTTTAGACATTCTTTGAAGCAATTGAACGCTTCTTCCCTACCTCTTGAAATCCACCACTATCCACCGCCGAACTCACAAGAACAATATCCCGAGGGCATTGATTAATGTCATGAACAAAAATTCTACATGACTGACATCGAGGAGGATTCCACTCATATTTCACCCTTAAAGGTGCTCTCGAATATCTCGGCCCATTGAGTCAAGGAATAGCCAAAATTAATTCATCTTTAAATTCACAAGCAACATCCAGTTCAATTAATGTCCGCGCAAATCTATTCCTACCCCATGAGTCAACACACATAACACTGGTAAATAAGGTCAAGCATCAATGGTTCACCTAGTTTAGTGGAAATAAAGCTCAACCCATCAGCATTAAAAGCGGCCACAGGGACATTGTGAAGTTTAACCCACACTGGCACTTTGGTTATATTCTCCTTCTGTAAAATAATATCCAAAGACCATTTTTTCAAAATAATCGACACATTACGTATCATCTAGAGGCCATTTTCTAATACATCTTCCATACAATTAAAATTAAAAAAAAACTTTTATTTATATATCTTTTATAAAAAAATACTAAATTTTCACTTATTACAAGAAAAACAAGAAGTTGATTTTGATAATTATTGATTCTTTTTATAAATCATACGTAAGTTAAAAACATTGAAAAATTAGGCTCATTTATTTGAAATTTAAAGACATTTTCATAGGTATATTATTTTTATAAGAAAGTTGGTGAATATTTATAAGATATTTGATAAATAAATTTGTTATATAAAATATTAAAAAGGCAAAAGCTTAAGGTTGCTTTTTTGTAACTTATTACATAGTTTAGGGTGTGTTTTAATTTTTTTTGTAAACTTGTATGTAAAAATTTTTAAGGTAGTTTTTAAAATTATTAAATAGTTTAAGGGTGTGTTTTGAAGCTTATCTTTTTTCTTTTGGCAAAAAACATTTATTTTTAAACCAAAACTTCAAACATATTTTATACAATCGTACGCAAGTAAAAAATATTACGATATAGGGCTCATTCTGTTCTTAATTTAAAGACATTTTCGTTTGTATATTTTTAAGGGTAAATTGCAAATTATATCATTAATGGTTCCTGGAATTGCAAAATCGCCCACAAAACCAACTTTGTTTCGATTTTGTCCGTGAAGCCGACGTGGTGGTGCAACAAAGCTCACGAAGCGTTACGAGTGTTATTTCTCCCGTTAAGTGGCTCACATGGTATTACTGTCATCACACTGGTCTCGCTTTAAATAGTACACGTGTTCGATACACCCACTTGCATAGCATTTCCCAAGAATCTCTGATTTAAGGGACCAAAATTTTCAACGGTAGTTTGGTCTATATAATTGTATTTCGCACCACACATGCTAGTCAAACTTTTGTTTACAATTCTACACTACATCTATTCTCATGGTGTTGATCTGTAAATGTGGCAAATCAACAAAAATCAAAACAGCCTGGACTAATAGGAACCAAGGTCGACGGTTCTACGGTTGTCCTAGATGTGGTTTTATTGGGTTGATTGACCCCCCAATGTGTTACCGAGCAGTCTATGTGATCCATGTCCTCTTAAGGGCTAGGAATGAGCTGGAAGAAGACCTAGAGGAGCAGGTGTTGTTGATGAGAGGGAAGGGTGCACTGGTGAAGAAGGTCAAGAAAATGCTTGTTTTAAGTTAGATCTTTTTTATCGTCTTTAAGTTTTTTTACTTTGGTATGGAGGTCTTGTGTTGTCTTTTGGGTATGCTTAATTTCAGTTAATAAGGTCATCGCTGGTTTGTATTGACCTTCTTATGTTGATGATGGTGATTTTGGTTGATTGCAAAAAATTAAACTGGTATGGAATGATGTTTTCTGTGAATGAGTACATGACGTTGTTAAAGCAAAACAACTTTGATTTATAATAGTCAACAATTTGCCTTTTGGTTGTTGAATCTTTATGCTGAAAATTGGCCTTTTGGTTGCTCAACAACTTTGACTTATATAGTCTGATACAAAACACAATATATATCAAATATGATACAAAATACTACACTAGAAAGTTTTAGAGAGAGAGTAGAGAGAGGAGGGTGACGTGAGGAGAGGGAGAGGAGGAGAGAAAGAAAGAAAGAAATATTAGATTAAGAAAGAGAGGAATCACTAAACCTTAACCCTTCATTAGCCCTCCTTTTATAGACTGGAAGGAGGGACTAGGAAGCATGATTGGTGAGATTTACACTGTATATATATAATATATAATAAAATATAAAATATATATAAGTCTAAAAATCAACAAGAGCAATAAAACCCGCGAAGTAGTAATAGAGTGATCCCGGTCGTAATTATCCCCACGAGGCAGGATGGATATCGATACAATCGAGATTTGAGTTTGAATGAAGGAAATTGAATTGGGAGAAGTAAAAAGAAAATTAACCAATAACAAATGAAAACGTTTAAGAAAAACCTAAAATTATGGAATTTAAGCTAAAAAACTAAGCACGAATCCCCCGAACAAAGGAAAAACCTACAACTTTAAAAAAATACACCCTAAGAAGAAATTTTTGTTTCTAAACTACTCTACGACAAATAACAAGCATGAAAAAGACTAAGCGAAACGTAGTTTGTTTGACCCAAAAACGAGTCCCAAAAACAAAATCCCGCATCCGACCGTTCTTTAAAAAGGGAAAAGTGTAAAAAGACCTACGAAATTTTGTATTTTTCCTACAAAATATATGACAAAAAAAATTTTCAAAAAAAGCACAATAATTTATTATGAAAATTTTTGTATTTTTAAATGACATAAATACACATTTTTTTTTTTATTTTTTTTATTTTACGAAAATAAAAATTAAAAAAATATTAAACTATTTCGAAAAATTCTAAAAAATTTACTAAAAATACTTTACTATAGAGCATCGCTACGAAAAATAATGAAACTACAAAGAGCTGAAAAAAAAAGCCCACTAATCATCAGTACACACTTATTTACTTATAAGCCTAAAACCCTTTAGAATGCAAGCCCTTGAGATCATTAACGAAAAGACCAAGGGCGCAGTGGTAAGGATGTATTGAAAGGGGTTTGATCGAGAGTCACGGGTATCGAGTCTTGGCCACCCGAACCTCATGTCTTACCCCTTATATTTTTATTTTTCGAAGAAACTCTAGGGTAGAAAATAGTAAAAGAGGAAAGTAAAGGAGTAGGAAAGGCTTGCAAACATTAGAATTTATCTACACTGAAAACGGGTTACCCCTGAACAATGAGAAAAAACCCTTTAAACCCCACGATCTAGCTTATTTTTTGGCTTATTGAACAAAAGTGGTGGGAAAAAAAGGTTTTGTTTTCAGCACAAACTCTCAAAAGTAAAACTTATAAAGGGCTTAACTAAACCAACATTAAACCAGGCACTTTACACCTTTAACAACTAGATAAGCTAAAAAATAAGCTTTTTTCAAACTGTTACAGAAAGTCAAGTTTTTCCACCCTTTTTCAAACTTTAGCTTATTGCAAGCTTATTTCTTGATGAAAATGAAAAACAAAAGAAGCTTTATGAAGCTTAAGATGTGTGCTATGGACTTCTAAAAAGTAATAAGCTAAGAGTAAACAAGATTATAAGGAGATTTGCTAATGAAAAGTGCAAGTTTTAGGCTTAAGGCTGTTTTGAGCTTTTCTAATACGCAAAATCAGCTTTTATTCCTAATCCTATAAAGCTGAAATTTAGAATATAAGCTAATCTATGGATTTAAATCTAACCTAGATAAAAGATTTTTCAAAGTTACAACTAGAAATGAGAATTCTAAGAAAAATAAGCTAAAATCCAATTAAGCTGCTATGTCACTTTTATAAAGAAAAATAAGCTATACTAAAAGCTTGTAAATGAAAACCTAATGATGAAATGTAATAAGCTAATGGAAAACTATGGAGAAACTAAAAACTAAATCCTAACTCCTAACCTTGAAAACTAAAAAGCAACTATAAAAATAATAGCCTATGTTTGTATGGGCTGATAGCAACATTGTTTGCTGATGCAACAATTGTTGCTGATGAGCAATTGGCCAATCAACTCACATTCAGGCTAAACCTTGAAGATGAAAACTCTCGTATATCCACTACTAAGTATATCTAACACCTGTATGTCTAGTGTTAGAACTCTAGAATGCCTTAAAACACTAAATCCTAAAGCAATTTTGAACCTAAGCCTGCCCTGGTGCTGACAAAGACTTCTCAAGCTCTAACTTTCTAATCTCTACAAACTAACTTCTAAAACCTCTTTAAAACCTTATAATATGACTAAACTCAGCTATTTAAAGAATTTAGACAGATTGCTTTTGACTTTAAGAGTCAAACAAGCTTAAATCCAAACACTCCTTTATAGAAGCTGTCTAGATTATAGAGAGCTTAAAATCTATTTGAAAGATAAAATCTTCTTAAGACTTTTATCCGCCACGCACACTAAAATTCACCTACTTAAACTTTTTAAGCTATAAAACCTAAAGCTTATGTGTGAAATTAAGCTACTTCTTCAGCTAGCTTATTAAGCTAACAAGACAGTTTTAAAGGATACAGTGATTCTACACGAATTTCATTTAATGAAAACTTTAAACAGCTTAATATCAAACCTAAACAAATATAATTGAAGAGAATTAAACAAAATTTGAATAGAAATAAGCAAATGTAAAAGCTAGAATTAAGCTAAAATGAAACTTAAAAATGGAACCTGAGAATTTTTTGAAACTCGCACTTAAGCCACTCAAACAGGATGGCTTTAAAAGCATAACCTATGGCTCCTAGCCGCTAAACCTTAATAGGCTGAAATTAGCTTATTTCTCTATAAGCTTCCAAAGTGAGCTCAATTACACTCAAGTGATCATGATATTATTGTAACTTGATTCAAATGAGTAAATGAATGATTAAACACAAACTTTGACTGAATTTGAGCTTATGAAAAATAATAAGCTCTAAAGAGCTTATTGAGAGCTTATAAGGCGAAAACAGCTTAAAGTGGAAATCAAAATAACAAAAATACTTGAAAACTGCATTTATTGCTTAAAATGATTTACGAACTAGCTGATTAACAAAAGTTACAAGTATGAAAGCTGATTAAAAAAACTTAAAGAAATGTCTAAGAAAAATAGCAAAATACAAACTGAAAATAAAAAAACTACTCTCCTCCCTTGTTCATCCTTCTTCTTCTTTTATAGATGTCCAGGGGTCTTCTTGTGTTTGTGTTGGAGAGTTAAAAAACAAAAAAAACCTCATCTTGGCCCTTCAATTTCATCAATAATCAATCATAGCCGTTGGATTTGTCATGGGGAAGTGTGGGATTGCCAAGTGGGATTAGGGGATTAGTGGAGGAGGGGGGAGAGTTTTACCCATGGGGTGGTTTGGGTTGCAGGGTAAAACGGGGGTGACAAACCCGTGAGTTGTGTTGTGTTCAAAAAAGGCGGGAAAAGTGGGTTGAGAGAGACAGAGTGTAGGGTGAAGGTTTGGGGTTTGGGCAACATTAGTCCTCCATGGTGTATAAGATCCTTGCAAAGTTGGTCCTGTGTTGTTATAACTTTTGGGGACTTGGCAAAACAAGTCCCCAAGAGTTATATGACTAATTGCATAAACCGTCCTTGGTGGCTATAAGTCTTAGGTATTGACAGAAATGGCCCTTGTAGTATAACTTTGCCAATTTGGCAATTTGGCCCTCCTCTTTATTTTCTCTTAATTTCTTTTATAAATACAAGTTTAGGGATTTACAAGTCTAGTCCCTAAACTTATATTTCTTGACTTTTGGCTTCGGGGTTGACTTAGGTTGACTTTGACTTTGACCAGTTGACTTTTCTGTTGACTTTTTGACTTGATTGACTTTTCGGCTTCGATTTGGCTTGTCTTTCATCACATCTTCCATTCGAGTCCGTTTTGTTGTTTTTGCTTTGGTTTTTCATACTCCTTTTCTTAGTTTAATCCTTCTTGCACAAATACAATTAGCAAAAACAAAAGCGTTAATTTGGCATTTTAAGTCCGTTTTTGGTTATTTTAGCTTGTTTTTAAAGGTAAAAGGTATGTGTAATTAAGCACATACCAAAGCAATTAAAGGTTATTTTATATTACAACTAAGTCCTTCCCTATTTGCACTATTAAATCCATACACTATTAAACTTAGATAAATGGCCATGTGATCAACACTTTTTAGTGTTTCTAACAATCTCCCCCTAAGGGATGATTACAAAGGCCTTACAAACATACGAGGATTAATAGTATTGGGACGTCCTCCAACATACTCCTCAAGCCTCCTGAGCTGCTCTCTGTGCTTGAGTATCTCGTCAATCTTCTTCAGCATCTCTTTTAAACTCTTGACATCATAGTCGGTCCAGTCTCTTCCCTTTAACCATTTGTTGCCGCTACCCAGCTTGTTCTTTGACAACATGTCAATCAGATTTTCTTAAATCTTCACAAGTATACCATCACAGAACTTATTCACTTTACTTAGCTTCATGAGGGATTTTATGTTGTATTAATTAAGATACACGACCCCCTTATGCGTTGCAATCACTGTGAATGGTATCCTTTGGTCGATTACTTCGAAGAACATTATGGGTTTAGTGAGGTTGAGAGTTATTTGATAGCTTTCCACTCTAAGTTGAATATCTTCTACCCTGTTCTTGATCACGGTTCTTTTGATGAACATGAGAAGAGCATTGTTGAAGTCTTTCACAAATTCCAATGGGAAATGGTGTAGCTTATCTTGAACTTGGAGCAAGTACATATCTTCAACATCGTTTAAGCTGAGTCTAGGAAGATCTGCATAGCTAAATTCATACTCTTGATCATCGGATCTCCTGACTACAATTGATGTTAGAAGACCATAACCCCATTTCTTCTTTGTAGTATCTCGCAACATAATGCTTAGTGATAGAAGTAGTATGCTTCTCTTCTGTGCTGAGATCCACAAGGTAAGTGTAGTCGTTGTTGTAGAAGCAAGGATGTGGTTTTATACTTTTAGACATGTGTCATTTAAATGATTTGGGTTTAGAGACATCTCCTTCATCACTGTTCCACTGAGCTTCTGAAAATACTGTTGCTTTGAGTTGACTAACATGGTATTCGAGTTCCACATCAGTGTTGTACTGTACCTTTATCCATTCTAATCCTACGCCTTCAAGATCTGCTATTGTAAGCTCATCCTTCTGGATCAGTTCTTTAAACTTCTTTGCTATGGCGACAGTTGATGGTCCAAGAATATGATTTTCATCCTTATCAATGTCTGATTTCAAGAATAAATCAAACCATGTCGTTCTCCTTTTAGCTAACCTTGACTTCTTTGGAAACCATTCTGGGTTGGAATGTTTTTGGATAAGAGTATCTGCTTTGTCCAGTGGTTGCATGGCAGGTGTATCATCTTGTACTAAAACCACGGGAGATCTATTTCGCCTTGATAATCTAGAAGAAGGTTCGCCGACATCCTTTCGACGATTCTTCTTGTTCTCCCCCTCACAGTTATTAGGAGGATCCTGATTATCGTGAGACCTTTTGTGAAAGGATGCTTGTTCAGCTTGAGCATCGAGTGCATCTTGATCGAGAGTGATGGATTTATAAAGGGTATCATAAAGTTGCTAATGTGTGGTATGAGTCTCATTTGACTTGTTCGAATGAATTCAGCTCATCAGCTTTATTTTTAGATCCATGTCTGAGAGATCATCAGTGGAGGTGGATGGTTGAGTGAAGAGATTGATTTAGTTGGTTTTCATAACTTCGAGCACAAAGGTGTTAAGGCGAGGCTTAACATAATTTGCAATGGCATTTGGGATATGAGTAGGTAGAAGAGTTTTGATTCTTGTAAGAACTTTTGCTTGGACAGCCTTTTCAAATGCTTCAGAAACATTTAAATTTGTGAGAGCTTCCAGCTTCTGATTGTATTCTCTGAATTTCTATGCGACTGCCTTCTTGAAGTTGATATTCCTCATATTCTTTTTGGCCTTTTGCATCAGCTTCTTTGCTTTGGCTTGTAGGGAGTTTGGTTGTGGAGTTGTTGTAGGATAGGGAATTTTCTTTCCTAGTAGAGATGGTATATGATGAGCATTCTCATCTGGGAACATTTCCTGCATTAAAGTTTTTGTTGCTAGAACATCTACATGTGTACCAAGTGGTACTTCGGATGCACATGATATATAGCTTGTTAGCTCAGGATTTCCCTCTGGGTTATGCACCACTGAGGTTGTTTGAGCATCAGTATACACTGGATGACTCATAAAATCCGTCAATTCATTTTCAGGTGTTTCATCTAGCAAGGTCTAAATAAAGTCTAGCGAAGAACTTGTAACCGTCGGACCAAGGTAGGTAGAATTGGGTGTTGCAGTAGACTTGTTATGCGTGAACACTCCATACATTGCATCATCATCATCTCCATGTGGATTATCATTTGATAAGTCCATATTAGATTTGTCAGCATCATCAGTTTCCTTTGCACTTTCCTCTGATTTGTCTGAACTTGAAGAATAGAGTGTTGCGTCACTAGCGTTATCTGATGAAGAATAGTATTTATTGTGAGCATCACTCGATCCTTCTCCTGCAACTGGTTGCTTCTTTTGCTTTAAACTCTCAAGTCTGCTATCTTTTGATCCTTTCCGTAAGTCTAACAATGACTGAACTACTGGATCATCAACTATGGTACCTTTGAGTTTTTGTCCCCACTCATTGTACATATCTTTAACGGTTTCGTTAGTTTGGCTGTCAATTTTCAATTGACTCCTTCGACGTCGTTGAGAGCGCGGTTCGTGAATACTGATAGAGTTTGCAAGTCCACCTACAACTGCTTCTTCAACGATAGTAAGAGATCTTACTTTCCTTGGAACAACATCTTTCTTGAGTTTGTTGGGAACATTCGATACTTAATCACCATAACACATAAAACCTTTTCCTCTTCCACTTTTGACTAGAGATACGTGTTGCTCTTCTGGTTCATCAACAATTTTAGCTTTCTCACTTTCTACTTTCTTAGCCATATAAAACGTGTACCCTACTTTCTTCTTGATTGAATCACTAATCATAGCATCGGGAACTTCCATTCCAAACTTGTATTCACCATTAGTTGTGCTTAACACTTTGGTTATGGGTTGATCACCTTGTGAACTGTGCAATTTAGAGTCTGATATGCGAGGAATACTCTTGTTGTGTGAAAGAATGTAGTCAATGATAAGCTTGGTGAAGCGGGTGTACAACATCTTAGACATCTTTGATGGTCTGGATGATCTTTCAACAGTTTGCTATTCAAATTTGTCCCAAATTAATGACGCGAAATCCAAATTAGGAGAGTGAACGATACCCCATAATATCTGAAGTATTGGAAGTCTAAATGTGTCCCAACTTGAGTCTTTTCCCGTAAGACATCTGTTGAGTACACTAAGAATAGCTCTCCATGGTTGATGAAGTCTTGTGGCGACCATTTTTGAAATGGCAATCAACTTTGTTTCAGGATCTTCATCATAACCAAGTGTCTTAATGAATTCAAGAATTTGAATTTCTGAGGGAGGTTGGATGTAAGTGTTGTTGGGATCAGGTGGAGGCATCTACAATACAGTTCAGAGTAGTCCAAGTGTGAGAGTGAAAGTTTGAGTGTCTAGTTTGAAAGTGAATGTATGGTTGTTTTGTTGTGGTTAATGGTTGTCCAAAACTGGTGTAGGTAGATGATCGGTACAGTTGTAGTTAAGGAAACCGGATTGTATAGCTTGTGGTGTCTTAGAATTTAAATGACAAATCTCAACATTGTATCGGTGATATGTGAATCTGAAGCGACACACTGGTTGTTCTTCTTGATGACAAGTCTGTTAGCACGTGGAACCAGCTGTTCTTCAGAGACAATTTTAGCTTGAGAATTTGTTCTTGACATGTTAAACTTTGAGAATAAGATTCAAACTTTGATTAGTTTTACATGAATACAAACTTAAAAACATTTATTTTCACTTTCTATTTTTATTCACTCTGTCTGTTTTGTATGGACGGACATTTCTTTTTGTCCATACTTATGTCATTTTCTTTCTCATGTGCCATTATTTTTACTTTTGCTGACACAAGACGTATGCGCTTTTCTTTTCACATACGATTTTAATCTCTCGTTCTGTTTTTAGTTATCCTCACTTAAAATTAAGTTATTGGATACTATTTCTACAAGATAAAAGATGGAAGAATGAACGAGAATTTTTAGTTTTCTCATGCTTTAAAAGTGTTCATCTTAACCAATCTTTAGAGAAATAACATCTTTTGTATTGAAGAAATACTTTTCAGAAAACGATTGATTCGCATGAGAATGAGTTTTCCTTTTAGTAAAGTAACCTTGAGCCCCGAAGATGCACTGATTTTCTAAAGGGATACATTGTCAGCTTTTAGGTGATAACTAGCCCTAATAGCCATCCTGATTTATCAGTAACTCTTAGTCAAATTATTTCCAAGTAGACTCAAAAGAACTTTTGTCCTGAAAATTTAGTTTGCAAAGGCATTGTGCTATTTTGAAAATCAATAGTTAATGACGTGTAAAAATCTGTAGCAATAAAGTTTATAAAATCTGGACACATCATTACTATTATTTTTGGAAAATATCTCGTACGAGATTAAATGCCTCGGGAATACCACACGTAGTACAAGTACTAGTATAGTAATCCACTTCACTACTGGGGTTCATCCGAAGATCGACCATGAGTATTATAAATAATACCCTAGTGCACTGTGCTGAAATTTACGAGAGATATATCCATTATAACACATTTAATGAGAAAGCTAGTTTATTTTCGAAATAGTCTTATATCTTAGACCCCTTTTCACTATTTTTACGATATAAAAAATATTTGATTAAACTATTTTTGACATTTTCACATTTAACAGATGGAACAAGTATTCATATATGTGAACACATAATCAATTTCATATCAAAAGAACTTAATAGGTACGGGATTAAGAAAGTCAAACTTGGTCAACGGTCAGAGTCAATGGTCAACGACACAGTCAAAGTCAACGGTCATAATCCATAGACATAGTCAAACTAAGTCAAAGATCTAATCTTCTAAGTTCAAGGTTTTAAGATTAAGTTTGCGAGATATTTAAAAATCGTATAAAATTTAGACAATTAAATATATCCGTTTTAATACTTAATTAAATAATTCATTTTTTTTGTAAAGGGTTTCCCCGGTAAATATATTATCAAAAAAAAACAGTTAAGTACAGATGGAATGTGGCTGAAGTACCACAATAACCTCAAGCTAAACAGCTTGATAAACACCTAAAACTAGTGCTAATGACATGCCATAAGCACTTTACAACTCTAGAAACAAGAAATGCAACTAGAACAAGTAACCCCACTGAACAATCTAACCAGCACCTACAGTAAAAGAGGATCTTTCACCTGCTTTTAAAGTTGGAAATAAATTAGCCGATTCGTCATGCACATTTTCAACATGTTCTTCATCTTCATCATTTTCCAAAGCAGAATAGGAATTAGATGTAGCTATATTACCTTCCTTAGAAGAAGTATTAGTAGACTTCAACTTAGGCGACGGTTTAGATGCATTACCCACATTAGTAGCTCCCTTATTTGGTTGACTAGTTGCCGCCTTAGGCTCATATCTGAAATTCTGTTTAACCAAGGGACCAACAAACTGACTAGCATTAGTAGACTTGGCTTTACCCTTCTTCTTCTTTTTACCCACCGTTTGGAAACCATCATTAGGAATCACAACAGTAGGAGTAACATCAGAAGTAACAACATTAGAAGTAGTAGCAATAGAAGGACTCACCACCTTTTTAGGGCATTGATCATGGACATGGCCAAAAATCTTACATTCATCACATCTAGGCGGCCTCCATTCATACTCAACTCTGATTGTTTCCTTAGTGAAATCTTCCCCAGTAAGGGAAGGGATACCTATGGTAACAACATCCACGAGATCAGCCTTTGAGTTAACCTCAATTAAACATCGAGCAAAACTACTCTGACCTCACGAATCATTACACATAGCACTAGTGTATGAATCAAGCATAACAGGTTTGCCAATGAAAGTAGCAATCAAACTAATACCATCCTCTTCAAAAACTTAAATAGGAACATCATGCAATTGAACCCATATCGGAATACGAGTCAGATCTTCTTTATGCAATCTAGTATCCATCGACCATTTCTTGAGAATGATCAGAGACTTACGAATCAACCAAGTCCCCCTTCCAAAACAGCTTCTAAGCCAGCATGTGACTTAAATTTGAAGAAAAAGAAACCTTTGCTATTCATCATGATCCGTGTCAGCCCTTGTTTCGCCCAGTTATTTTGAACAAAGTATTCAACAACCGAAAATGCAATTCTCTTACCAATAAAGTACCCATATAAAGTATGTTCAAAACGTAAACTAACCTTCTCAACAACCTTACGAGGGATAGATATGTTAACACCATCACATATAGGCTCAGCCACCAAGGTACATAAATTAGAATGAACTTTAACTTGACCTATAGTACTTGCACCAGTAGCTTCAGCATATGATGTAGGAGTAGGATTGATATCAACCGATTGTACAATAGGATCACTAGGCTTCTCCCTAGTAATATCATTATCATCACTAAGTAAAGAGTCCAATAGTACATCAACAATATCAATAACCCCATCGCGTTGTTCCTTAGTCAACATCGACCAAACCTCAAATATATCAATGTCAAGATCTCTTATAAAGTTATCAATATCAACCGGAGTTAAAAGTGACACTTTAAAGAAATCATAAACAACATTAATCGAAATAGGATTGAAATCCGAGATATCACTAACAGAATAAACAATCCCATGACCAGTAGACATTGCCCTTAATGGTTCCTTAATCGTTTATGTGTACCAGCCAACGAAACCCCCTGCGCAACACCAAAACTAGGGTATTCAACCCTAGCTGATTCACCACCAAGCGCCCTAAACTCATCAGCTTTACACTGACCCATCTTCCCCTCTATATCACGTGTAGAAACCAACTTTTTCATGAAACCCTAAAAGCCAGTAAAACAAAAACAAATAGAAGATCTACGTCTAACTTCAATCGATAATAGCCCTAGCAGCAAGCTAGGACACGAATTAATAGACCACAAATCACCTAACCGACTTCCATAGAACAAGAATACAAAGATCAAAATAAAACCCTAATTCTAAGCGATCAAAATTAAACCCTAAAAATTCTGAAAACCGCCTCTAATTCAGCCTTAAAACAAGATAAATCAGATGTTTAAGAAACCTAATAAAAGATTAAGATGCTAAACACTGATGTTATATTGAATTAAAAGAAGAATTAAAAGAAATGATTAGAGGACAATAGGTTTTTTAGGTCGTTTATCTTTGTGATTTTTAAAAACGTTAATACTTTTTGAAAAAGTAATTAAGTTTTAAAATACTTTATGAATTATTTAAAACCTTTCATTTTGATATTTGAAATTTCGAATCTTTTAGTGTTTTATTGATAAAAAGTTGTGAAAAATATATCGTTTTGGTCAAACGCGAGGCGAGGGTCAAACAAAAGTCAAACTTAGTCTCAGACCAATGTTTCTTTAAACCGGGTTAAATAATATTAATCGGTGGGCTTGAACATTGGGCAAAATGATATTGGGCTTGAAACGGGCTAAAAGTCTTATTGGGCTTTAAATGGGCCAAGACAATTTTGGGTTTCAACTAATGGTCTTTGATGGACTTGAACTTGAATTCAGACCAATGGCTAACTAAACACAAATGTATAGTCAAACCAAGGTGACCGACCGAGACGAGGTTCGGTTGAACCTTGGTGACCTACCAACATGGGTCCGCTAACCTTTACCGACCAACCTTGGTGGGTCGGTTGGACTTGGCTAACCGATCCATGGTGGGTTGGTTGGCAAGGTTCAATCGATCCATGAGCTTGGCTTATTTGGCTCGGTTTAGGACTTCAAGTCTTTATCTTTAAGGTCTTTAAGTCTTGAGTCGTCATTTTTTACCAAAGTCTTCACAAACATTTCATCAAAAACTTAGTCTTCACATTAAAAAATCTCTAGTCTTTGTGTTTAATGCTTAAAGATTAAAACTTTTTATTACCAACTAGCAAGATTAATGATATTAAGCTAACAAAACAATATAATACATTTAAACAATCAAAACAAACACACCTTTTGGGTGGTTCAGTTGGAAAAACGCCACCAAACACCCCCTTTTGATCAACTTAAACAATGATTTACTTAAATTCGAGCTAACACTAGTATAGTATCATCATTATCTACAAAAACCCTTAAGAAAAATTAACATCTAAGCACTTTCATTTTTTTATGAACCCTAAATAAAAAATCTTTAATTTTTCAAAATTAGTGAAGAGATGAAACAATTCTTGTTACAAGAGTGATTAGAAGATGATTGTTAACAACTTTCGTGTTTTACCTTTTGATAAAAAATGGTTTCTTGTGTTTTCTTGGTGTTGGACGATCCTCAAGAGAGAAAGAAAGAGGGATGATAATTTTTTTGGTAAAAATGTGAAGTGTGTGTATGTTGGTTCGGTTATGAGGGAATAAAAGGGGAGGGGGTTTGAATTTTGGCAAACCTAGTCCCTAAAGGTTTTAAGACCTAAAGTTTAAGACCCCTAACACCTTAAATATAAAACTAGTTAGCATTTTAGGTCTTAAAGATATATAACTAATTAAAGTTACACTAATTATCCTTAAGTTTTAAACCTATTTTGCAAACATAGTCTCAGAGTTAATCTCGTTAACTCCCCCTCAAACGATGACCAATTAAATGACTTAAACACTTTTCCAAAATTATTTTCATAATTATTTTTGAAAATTTTAATTTTCTGAAAATAATTTCTCCCCCTCAAACAAATACCCGTTTTTATTTAAAGAGCTGTAGAATTTGTTTGAACGTTCAAAATCTATTGATTAAAAATTAATTTCTCCCCCTCTAACAAATACTCGTTTTCTATTTAAAGAGTTGTAGAATTTGTTTGAGCGTTCAAAATTTCTGGATCGTTTTTTTTCAATTTAATTATGATGAATTATTTTTGAACATTTTTGGAAATTTTCAAATAAAAGCTCGTTCTCCCCCTCAAACAAAGACCATAGTCTATTTAACGATTTCTTGGATTTGTTCGAGCGTTCAAATTTTTTTGAAAATATTTTTCCATTTAAATGACAAAACCGATTCTGATTTTATTTTTAGCATTTTAGAAAAAATTGTTTAACTCGAGCATGTTTGATAAACACATTTTGAGGAAAATTACTCGAGATAAAGAAAATTCATCTTTTAAGGACATAATGCACTTTTTGTCATACATTTTCCTTTTTAGAAAGCGTGAGTTGTGTAGCAAAATATACACAAGTCATATTCTTGAGTTACAAAGCTTTGAATGTTTTGAATATTTAAACTTAAGACCGAAAAAACTTCTCTTTTCGTTGTTAAGAATAACTGCACTGAAGCGTACAATTTTCTTTTCTTTAGGGACCGGGTTGTTATCTGATATTTAATAACAAACCATAAGAAAATTTTGAGATAACATGTTTTAAAATGTTTTAAACTTTCAGTCGAACTTTATCTACAATCCCGTGTCATTATTGAATGACATTTCTAAGGTCGTAGATATTATCGATTCAAAAAGACATGTCGAGAATATTTTTTATGGTTTTTGAATTTTTTTTTGATTTTATATTTTGTTTTTGAAATTTTTTTGAAAAAAATGAAAAATCTAATCTACTTATCGTACATAGGATACATGAAGTAGTAAACCGAGTTACTCTTCGTCTGACTCTGCAAGACGTTTTAGCTCTTCCGGTGTGATGCTTTGCATACCGAGGCGTTTGATCAGGAATTCAAAGCGTTCTCTTGCGAGTGCTTTAGTGAAGATGTTCGCCAACTGATAATCGGTCTTTACAAAGTAGAGCTTAACAACCCCGTTTTCAACTTGCTCTTTGATAAAGTGGTAGCGAACAACGATGTATTTTGTCCTGGAGTGTTGCACGGTGTTGCAAGATAAGGCAATGGCGCTCTGGGAGTCGGAGTATATAGGAATCTTGTTAAAATAAAATCCGTAGTCAGTTAACTTAGACCGCATCCATAGGATTTATGCATAGTAACCAGATAGGGATAAAATCACTACCCGAGGTACTTTTCATTGAATCTTGGCAACTTGCATGGCCAGCATCTGCAAAAGCTACTAGATTAAAACCGGTGTCCCTCGGATACCACAGACCCATATTAATGGTTTCTTTTAGATACCGAAAGACCCGTTTAACCGCAGTTAAGTGCTTTTCGGTTGGCTTAGCCGGAACCGAGCACACATGTAGATGGCAAAAACTAGGTCAGGGAAACTGGCTGTAAGGTACATAAGGGATCCGACCATTCCTCGATAACGAGTAGGGTCAACTAGAGTCCCGTTTGGATCCTCATCCAGTTTTGACTGTCCCACCATAGGGATGTCAACAACATTACATTTTTCAAAACCATACTTTTTGAGCATTTCAAGAGCATATTTAGATTGATTAATGAGGATGCCTCTAGGACTTTAAGAATTTTGAAGTCCTAGAAAAAAATGATATTTGTTCCATCATTGACATCTTAAAATGTTTGCTCATTAATTTTGGAAATTTATCACAAAAGATTGGATTAGTGGAAGCAAAAATTATGTCGTCAACATAGATTTGTACCAATATGAGATCATTTCCTTTCTTCCAAGTAAACAATGTTGTATCGACTACACCTTTGACAAATTTCTGGCTGAGAAGGAATTTGGAGAGTAGGTCATACCATGCGCGAGGAGCTTGTTTCAAACCATAAAGTGCTTTCTTCAATCGGAATACATGATTTGGATGTTCTTGATTACCAAACCCTTTTGATTGACTCACGTACACCTCTTCCTTTAAAACCCCGTTCAGAAATGCCGTCTTCACAACCATTTGAAATACTACTGTAACACCTCCAAAAATGTATCGCAGCGGAATATGTTTCCGGGAGCGTTACTTCATAATACAATTGCACAAGACATGAGAGAACGACCTCTAAACGTGTCATTTGAAAAGTAATCTTGTATTGTTTAGACTTTAATGCACATCAAGTATGTCAAGTAGCTTGTTCACCTGAGAAAAACATGCTTAAAAAGTGTCAACATAAAGTTGGTGAGTTCATAGGTTTGTTTAAGTATAAATGTTGAACCAAAGTTTTGTAAAGTATGTATGACTGTTTCAATCCTTGTATGTTCCCCAAAATGTATGTATGAATGTTGTAAATCAAAGAGTTATAAAGTATGCATGACCATTTCAATCCCCAAATAGTCACAAAAACATATGTATGAATGTTATAAACCAAAGAGTTGTAAAGTATGCATGACCATTTCAATCCCCAAATAGTCACAAAAACATATGTATGAATGTTATAAACCAAAGAGTTGTAAAGTATACATGACCATTTCAATCCCCAAATAGTCACAAAAAATATGTATAAATGTTATAAACCAAAGAGTTGTAAAGTATGCATGACCATTTCAATCCCCAAATAGTCACAAAAAGTTAAGTATAGTTGGACCCCCATTGTTCAAGTATGTATTGCCACTTTATTCAAGGAAACGTAAATATTCATGTGTGTATAAAACAATGATTACGATTACTCTAAGTTCATGAAACTGCTGCGTAGACTCATATATATGCCACTTTATTCAAGGCACCATAATTGTTAGTGTTCGTGTAAATGTTGTGCTCCGACATGCTATAACGTTCGTTTGCTCGGTGATAGCTAATCACCCGAACGGGGCTGTCACACCAGAATAGATCTATTTCTTAACATTCGCGCTTATCCTCCGAGTAATTAACAATTCAATCCGCTTAAGCTAATCCATAATCATTTGGGTAAACGTAAAGTTGTTGTGTCCATAAGTAAAAACAAGTATTGTATTTCGTCCCAAAATAAGTAATTGAGTATGTAGATTAGTTTGTAAAATGAATTGTAAATGCACATGTAATAAAATCAAACAAACCATGTAAATGAGTTCGGTAACAAGCATGTTCTCACCCCAAAAGTTGTAAAGTATATGTAAAACAAGTAAAACATGGGGCTATAAACTCACCTCGAGTGAATGAATAACAGAGTATATCAGAAAATGCGTCATGTAAATGTCCGAATGCAACCTAATTAATTACGGGTGTTATGAGTACTAAGTACTATGAATAACGAATACCGTATATAATTATATATAGCTACATCACCATCTAATTGTATTTGTGAAATGATATTTATAAGTTAAAATGTTTATAAATATTACCTTAGTAAAAATGACGCAACTTTCTCGTTTTAGGTACGTTTTGTACGTTCTTTAGGTCCATGCTTTTGTGTTAAAGAGATGTATCAAATATTATATTTTCATATTTTTATGTTTCGCAAAAATTTATATTTAAATACAACCAAACCATATTCTCGTCAGAATATAGTGCACAAGTTTTAAAATCGTGAGTGATCTTTATCGTTTTAAACCTCCGTTTGGTATGTTTTGGTATTCGTATTTTATACTACTTTTTAACCTTGAAAAACGAACCCAAAAGACCAAAAACATAATAAAAATTGCAAATATATGTTGTTTTTGTGTTTGTGTATGTGCAGGTACGGATATCAAGAAAATGACAAAAATAAAGACAAAATTAAACGTAACCCGAGCACTTGTGAAATGGATAATGAGCGCGAGGATGGAATACAAATCCGAACGTTGCCTTCATCTTTTTATTGGGCCGGCCCGACACCATTTATATGGTCGGACGACACCATTATATGACCCAAAGGACACAACAAATGGAGAAAAAAAAAATCGGTCATGGATTTTTTTATATTCAGCCACCTGTGAATTACTTCTAGTCCACGTTTAAAGAAATGAATATGTATAGCCCATCGTGAATATTTTTCCCAAAGAATTTAATTGTAGATAGTGGTTGTGTTGATCAGATCATGTGAGGATAAATTAAATCCTCAAGCCACACGTGACCAAGCACTCACAAGAAAAGAACTAATGAACAATGCTGCACATGGAAATTTTTTATCTTTACAACTCAATGTATAAAAAATTGATCCAACTGTTGAAAGAGATGCGTAATATGGAAGCAACAAATAAAAGGCCACGTGGAGCTCATAGAACGGTTAGATCTTTTTTTTGGTGATCCGTGTGAAGGCACACCGAGCAAATTGATTGGTTAATCATTAAACCAATGATTGGAAGCAAGTTACATATTTACCCCTTCTCACCCCTATAAATAAAAAGGCCACCCCCTCTCTTGTACCAGTTAGTCTTTATTTTTATTTAGTGTAGTTCTTTTTTAGGTAGAAAAAAAATAGTGTAGTTTTATTTGTTTAGCTTATTTCTAAATATAATTTTTGCTTATTTAAATTTTGTAAAAGCTTCTTATCGGCTTATTGTCTTTTTGTCAAAGATTTTGGTTAGCTTATTAATAGAAGTTGGGTTGGATAAAAGTGCTTATTTCAATTTCGTAGTGGCTTATTTTTGATAAGTTTTGTTAAGCTCTTTTGCTCGGTTATTGCTTATTGAATTAGATCTAGTATAGTGCTCATTTTGGATGAAAGTTGGCTTACTTTGCGGTTATAGATTTCAAATTGCTAAAGTGGATCTCGTTTGGATTAAATTGTTTATTGCTTATTTGAGTTTAAAAGGAATAGTATCGTTGCTAAATAAATATTTGTTTGATGTAGCTTATTCGCGTGAGCTTAATCTTTGTTCAGCTTTATTTAGTGCGTTGCTTGTAAACTGGATGCGTTTGGCTGTATAAATTTTCATGATTTCACATTTGATTTGTATTAATTTCGAGTAGATTCTGTTAGTTTGTTGAAATATGGTTCGTTGAATTGTGATAAATTAAATCAAAATTGGGCCGTCTGGTTTGAATTTGGTCCACGTTTTTTTGGTATTGATTGTATAATTGGGCCTTTATTTGGTTAATATAGGTAAATGGATTTGGGATGTTCTTTTGAGTCACGTAATGTAGTAACAGGAAGCTAGAAAATTAAAAGTTTGTAGTATAATTTTGTATTTCTTTAACAGTTTGTTGGTTCGAGTGTTTTTTTTTATTTTGGTACCGGTCAACTCATGAGGCGAGGAGCTTACGGGTTTATTTAGCTAGACCGACTTTGATTAGTTTTTTAGTTAAATAAACCGGGTGGTATTCGTTTAATTGCGGGTCTCCAATTCGGTTCCATTTTCTATCATTTTTCAATTAATTAGTGTAGTTTTTATTTTATCATTTTATAATATTGTTTTGATTTTTGCCATGCTTAGTGTAGATTTATTTTTAAAATGTTTAGTTTTTATTTCATTATGAGTAGTGAGTAGATTTATTAGTGCTTGTCAAGTGATTAGTGATTTGGAATTTAGGTGCGGGTTTAAAAAGATTTAAAAAATATTTAGTCATTAGTATTGTCTTTTCGATTTACATTCCGTCAATTATTTTTAATGCATTTATTTATGTCATTTATTTTTTAAGCATTTTCATTTTACTTTTATTTTTATCCGTTTAACTAAGCACGCACTGAATGAACATTTCAGTCACTTTAGCAAGCATTTTAGTCATTTTTATTTTTTTAGGATCATTTTTGAGTATAATCTTGTTATTTTAAATAATAGTTTATTTTTAGTATAAAAAAAATAGTTTAAATAACAAAAGTACTAGTTTCGCACTTTATATGCCTTTTTTTCAGTAGATTTAGAAACCCACAATCAAATCTTTTATGCCTATCAAATGTTCGAATTAATCTTGAACGTAGATTTAATTCACCTCTGTCGAGGAGGGGAACGACCGTAAGGATTTTTGAGATATCGCTTTGGTAAACGTGAATTTCTTGAAACCGACTGGTAATTTACTTTACTATTCTATTATTGATTATCTATCCTCTTATTATACGTTATTTATATTATTATATATATATTTTATACGTCGTTGATTTGGAGGATCAGTTTTTGGCGCCGGTTGCGGGGAGAGGTTGTATCTGTAGCGATTTCTTCGGATGGTTCGTTGTTCGAGCCTTTGAAGATCTTTTCTTCGGGAAGTTTATTTTCGTTCTTATAAAAATATAAAAATCCAAAAATATTTTTATTTCCATTTTATTTTCTTTTATAAAAATCCAAAAAAAATAAAAATAAATTAATAATAATAATAATAAAAAATAAAAAAATATAAAATATTTTCTTTCTTATTTTAATTTTTATTTCCTTATGTATTATTTGAAAAATCTAAAAATATTATTCTTTATCTTCTTATCTGTTTAATTCTTTCTTCGTATCCTCTTAATTGTTTAATTCTTCGACATGTCATATAACGGACTTAGTTGCTATTTATGTGGTGATCCGTTAGATGGTATACTTTGTCGACGATGCTCGTGCGATTGGTGTGGAAACAAACTTGATGATGGATTTTGTTCGTATTGCGCTTCTAAAGATGTAAATTCATTCGCTTATGATCAAAACCCGAATTCTTTCAAAAATTCTCCAAATTTTTCTTACCCACCTCCACAACCCCAGTTCGAGACATATTCGTGCGAGTTATGTGGGAACGATTTCTCATACGGTTAATGATTGTCCACCACAAGTTTCTCGTTTGTCTATGAACAGGAGCCGTGTTACAATCAAAACTTTAGTGACAATTATTATCCACAAGATTCACCGAGTTTTTCTCAACAATATCTTTGTTGTGCTAATTGCGGGGGTCCTCACTATGATTATCAATGTCAACCGATTAATGAAACTTTCCATGGTACTAATCCGAGGTTATGGTTCTTCCGGGTTTGACAACCACACCCGCAAGACTTCGTCGATAGTCATGGAATTCTACAAGCCCTTAATAAAATACAAGAAGAGCTTGAAGAGATAAAACGAGATCGAAGAAAGAAAATCGAGGATATGAGTATCGAGGAAATGAGGCATGAGCAGCAATTGGCTGATTACAAAATTAAAGATATCACGAATGATTTGGGTATTAAAAGATTTCGAGGCGAGGAGATTGATGAAGAATATGAGAGAGATTGTGAGATTAGAATTCGAAAACTTAAGCAAGATTTTAATGAATGGGGCAGCGAAGTTCGAAAAAAGGAGCAAGCTTACGAAGAAGAAAAGTATTCTGCTGCCCGTCGTTACGAAGATGAAAAGTATGATGCTGCCTGTCGTTACATGCTTTCTGTTACTTGTGATGACGAGGATGATTATATTCCTTTAGTAATCACAACCGACTTACCGATCGAGGAGCCCGATAATTCTCTAAATATAGGGGATGAGCATCTTGACACTATTCCGGCAACGGAATCGGACAAAGTAATAAAGTCTAGTGTTGAGAACCTTATCCCAATCCCAAGTGAGTTCGAGGGTATTTCCGACGATACGTGTGGTGTGCCTAATTGTGATAATAATCGTGTTAATGTTGAGTCCGATTTTGTGGAATCTTTGATTAACCGTGATACTTCGATTGTTTATTCTTCTAAGATCGACCCTATTCTCGAGGAGTTCGCCGATGAACTCGCTCATATTGCTCCAATTCCACCGGGAATTGTTGAAGCCGATTTCGATCCGGATGAAGATACTTCGAGTGATGACGATGATTTTAAGGATATCGAGTACGTTAGCCTAGAAGAAGTGAATGAAGTTGAAAAAGAAGAGAAAGAGTTTAATTTAGAAGATATTTTTCAAATTTAAGACGTTATTCTTCGTGAGAAATTATTAAACGTACATCGTCTTATTTCTAAAATCGAATCTTTGAAAGATAACCCCATCTCCGTCGCAGATAGTGATTCGTTCTTAGAGGAGTCCGATACTTCTTTTTCTCATTCGGATAATTCTTTACCCGAATTCGAGACGAGAAGTGGCAGTACCACTACTCATGCTAATTACTCTCTTCCCGAGTATGAGTCATTTCATTTTGATAATCCGTCATTTCCTCGTCCTCCTCCGGAACCACCGGATGTTGAGATTTGCTTACATTTTGAGCCCGATGCTCCCGTGATTGATAATTTTAATGAGCTTAATGATGACCAAAGGGGAAGTGAGATTGATTTTTCTCAAAATGTTGAAGATGACGATTCCTTCACATTTGTTATCCGGACTTTTCTCCCATTTCTCACCTACCCCGAGGTTTCTCTTTTATCTTGCTCCACCGGGAGTGAAGATACGATCTTTGACCCCGGCATCTCCACTTAGAGCCGGTGGCATCTCATCGGGATGGAACTTTCATGTGCTTTAATGTTTATCCAAACATTAATGAAAGCCCGATTGAGATTTTCTTTTCCATTTGCTTCCCCATGGACAACTTAATTCGGGGTCGAGTCAAGCTCGTGACTCGGTTAACAAAAACAAGCATTTCTATCTTCTTATCTATTTTCTAACAACTAATGAGAGGGGGCTTGCCTTTCCTTTCTCGTGTTTCGTGTTTTGTTGGTTTGTGTTGTTTTGTCCAGGATTACCCGAATTTTGAAGACTCTCGTGCTCTTGGTTTTGTCCATTTATTCGAGTTTCATATCCTCAGCTTCATTTAGGGAATCTCATATTCTAATCTTATCGATTAACCCTTAATGCTTGAATTATGCTTTGAAATTAGTATGGGGGTGACAGTCTCACATTGAGGACAATGTGTAGTTTTAGTATGAGGGGGAATCTATCGATTTGATTATACCTGCAGCCGTTGTTCTCACGTAACCTGTTTTTCCACCAAAAATATGTGATTTATGTGAAAAATAGCAAAAATTTTAATTTTTTATGCATATAACAAAAAAAAGTGAAAAATGTTGTAAAAAAAATAAAATAATGTAATAAGTGTTTTGGCATAAATAAAGGTGAGAACGAGAAATAAATTTTGACCCGATCGGTTTTAAATGGAGGTTTATGGTAGTGATGTTTGGTCGTGGGTTATAAGAGAGACAAAGAGAGGATATGCAAAGTTTTTCACTTAGCAAATGAGAAGTGTATATGTATTCTATCTAGTTACTAGTTTATATACCATGAAGACTTATTCAAGATTGCTTAGAAAGTCTAGGGACAAGATGAGGATTTCTAGGAATGAAAAGACCAAGTTACTAGTCATAGTTGGTAAAACATAAAGAGTTGGTGTATGTACAATATCAAGTTGCAAGTTTGAGATATTTCTCTTGATCTTTTCATCCATATCCGGTTATATATGTATATATGTGATGATATTTTGTAAATTTTGAGTATTTGGTACAATTGTGGGTATTTATTGAAGCGTATAAAAGTTTTGGTGGTTCCGGGTATGCCTAAATGCATTAAGTTGCGACACGTAAACACTTCATGTAACCAATAAAAATAAAATGAACAAAGTTTTTAATTATCCTTAATAATAATTACATAACATTGCTTGATGTAAACATTTAATTGTTTGATGCCCGTTTACATTGAATGAAAATATTTAGCTTACGCGAGTTATCTTAACGGTTTCAATTTAAAAGCAAACGCGTACAATACTAAAATAAATAGTGAATTTTATGACGCCGTACAATCGACATTTAAAAACACAGGGTGTTATAACTACTTCTTTTTTTTGTTAAAAGTATTTGTCTCCAAATTCAGTTTGAGTTGCCTTCCTGAATGGTGTTAATGAAGAGGTGTGGGTAAAAAAAATTATATGAACAGTGTCCCCAACGATCATGAATAGTGACTTCAACGGTCACCCCTTCCCTTTAAATATCAAATTTTTATATCATTTTCTCAATACAACACTAAATTCTTTCACTTAAATTTTATTCTTAGATCCAATCTCTAAAATATTGCATATCATTACAATCTTGGCGTTGGCAAGAGCCGCAGTTGCATCGGCATTTATCTTGCCTATGTCCCATGCGAGAAGAATTTAGTATCTGGGCCTTTTATATTTATCGATTCTCATGGCCCCTCATCGTCTTCCTTTGCTTTTGGGTGGATCTATTTTTGGAAGGAATTAGATTTTATCTGATAGGAGAGGGTTGTAATAAAACTTGTATTTCCTTTATGTTCTTATGTAATCTTATTTCTAAGATAATAAACGGATGTTGTGGCAATAAATCTATTTGTTATTTTTATTTATTGCATTTTCGTTAATTTTCGTTACCCGCTTGAGTAATACTCTATTTGCATTCCCTCTTCTTAAATTGCTTTATCTGAGCTTTCAAGATTAGTGACGTTGGTTTTACTATTTATTGTTACACCTAATGGCTCGGCTCTAGTGGATATTCTTCCCTTCGGCTTTAACGTAGTCAATTATAAACTTTTTTTGACGATGTCGACTTTATATAGTAAGGTGGTGTAAGAGTTTACTTAGTGATTATTATTGTTAGTTTGGTTCTTCGTGATGATTACATTTTATGAATACGCACACAAAACTTGATAGAAAATTGTCTTTTGACAAGAAGTTTTAAGGTGACTACTCTCAGCATGGACATGGTCCTTCCTGAATTATACATAGGTGATCAAGCTTATGTATAATTGTGTGACTAACGATTGCTTTGCTCATTTTTTAAAAAATAGCGTTTATGATTTCATATCGGACTTACATGTACATGATTAGGTATAATTGGAGTAGATGGCGGAAAAATTTCAAAATACATAGATTTGATAGATAATTTGAAATCATTCGTACAACACAACGGAATTTAAGAGAAAAAACTAACGAGAATTCTTAAAGGAAATAGAGTCTAAGCATTTGATTTTCATCCTCCATGTTGTTAAGGTCTTGATTGATTTCTCCTACCTAAGGCATGCACCATTCCACGTGCTCTAGTACCTCCAGTTTGGTTTCCATGGTTTTGGTTCTTTAACTTCGGGTAATCACTCCTGTAATGCCCTTGATTCCTACATTCATAGCAAGTGGGGTTTCTTTGATTGTTAGTAGCAGCAGGACTCCTACAGTCTCGGGTCAAATGACCAACTCTCTTGCAGTTTGCGCATTTTACAATGGCACTGGCCATTGTGATGAAACTTGCACTTGTTGCACAACGATAGAGTTCCAGCATACTCCTTCCTTTCACCAGACCCAGCGGTATAAGCTATAGCCACACCTTGCTTCTTGGGAGGTTGTTGTTGAGCTTGGTTGTTGTTATCATCTTGCTTCCTTTTGTTCTCTGTCTGACGTTTAGCAAAATTGCGGATTTTCTTGTCCATCAGTTCCGTTGCCATTTCAATTGCCTCTTGCATTGTCTTAGGCTTTGATGCAACCATACTTCTGTGAATCATGTCGGGCAAACCACCGACATATCTCTCAATCTTATCTAATTCTCAGGAAACATTCTAAAACAAAGCAATGCCAGTTCCTGAAAACGTTGGTTGTGCCCTATAGCATTTGTCGGAGGTTCTTGGAGTGATAGCGGTGAAGAAGATGATGAGAAAGTCAATAACGAAACGTGTCTAGTAGCTCAAGCATCAAGTTAGGTATGTTCCGAATCCTCTTACTTTAGTGATGAGAACTCGTCAATAGATGACTTAGTGTTAGATAATGAATATGATAAACTGTGCAAAATGAGTTTAACGATAATCACTAAAAACAAAATATTAAAAGCCACTATAAATAATTTAGAAAAAAAACTTAGTGTTCTAAAGGAAAAAGTGTCTAGACCCAAGAAAAAAAAGGGAGTTGATCTCGAATGTGTAAAGTGTCATATGCTTAAAATTGAGAATGAAAAACTCAAGGAGAGTCTCTAGATTAAATAAATTTGAAAATAGCACACAATGTCTAAATGAAATGTTAAGTAATCAAAAACCCTCCGGTGAAAAATTGGGTTTAGGATTTAATTCATTTGAAGCATCATTTAGTGGAACTAAAGAAATAAAATTTGTGAAAGCTTAGAAAAAGGCGTCTTCTGATGGAGGTCCCATAAATATGGGCGGCCCCAAAGTGTTCAGGCGGCCCCCAAAACAGTTATGGGACCGCCACCAGTTGGTACACCTGGATCTGAGAAAAATGTGTCTTTTTAAAAATCAATTTTGGGTCCTAGACCAAAACACATAATAGTAAACAATGTAAGAGTTCCCGTTACTAGTGATAATGAAGTTAAGCAATTCTATAAGCCATTATCAAAACCCGAAGTTGGATTTTCAAAACCAAATTTTAGATCAAAAACTCCACCACCTAAAAGAGTCATAAATAATTATCATCATCCTAAAACACCGCAACCAAAAAGAAACATTGGTCGACAAAATCAACCACGTGTTTTTCCTATAACTTGGAACAACTTCCCACGTCAAAGTTACATGCCATGGGAAATGTGTCTTCTATTTCCACATGCCAACCAATTGCATCATGTAACACCCTCAAAAATGGGTCACAGCGGAATATGTTTTCGGAAGCGTTACTTCATAATACCATTGCTCAAGTCATGAGAGAATGACCTCTAACTGTGTCGTTTGGAAATAAATCTTGAATTATTTAGACTTCAAGGCACATCACATAAGCCAAGCATCTAATTCACCTGAGAAAAACATGATTAAAGAGTGTCAACATAAAGTTGGCGAGTTCATAGGTTTTTGTAAGTATAAATGTTGAACCAAAGTTTTGTAAAGTATGTATGACTGTTTCAATCCTTGTATGTTCCCCAAAATGTAAGTATAAATGTTCTAAATCAAAGAGTTATAAAGTGTGCATGACCATTTTAATCCCCAAATAGTCATAAAAATATTGTGAGATATGAATGTTTATAAACGACTCGCAGTTGTAACGTTATGCATGACATTTCAATCCCCAAATAGTCACAAAAGTTAAGTATAGTTGGACCACTATTGTTCAAAGTATGTATTGCCACTTTATTCAAGGCACGTAAAATATTACTGTGTGTAGAAAACAAATGATTACGATTACCTCTAAGTGCAATGAAATACTGAGATTGGACTCATATATATGCCAGTGAGAGAGATGAGAGTAGACCGTATTGTTCGTGTTACCGTAGAATTGATGAGCTTTGGACATGCTCTATAACATCGTTCGATTGCCCGGTTATAGCTATTCACCCGTAAAAATACAAAAAAAATCGGGGGGGGGGGTTTTTTTTTGTCACACCTGAATAGATCTATTCATACATTCGCGCTTACCCTCCGAGTAATTATAGTTCAATCCGCTTAGCTAATCCGTAATCATTGGGTAAAAGTACTTAAGTCCTTGTTTTCAAAAATAAAGTGAAACAAGCAATGTATATCATCCCAAAATAAGTAATTGAGTGTGTAGACTAGTTTGTAAAACGAATTGTAAATGCACATGTAATAAATTCAAATACATAATGTAAATAAGTTTAGTAACAAGCATGTTCTCACCCCACAATTTATAAAGTATGTGTAAAACAAGTAAAAACGTATGGGGGTAAATGAGTCACCTTGAGTGAATGTGATAAGACAATGGATATTATCAGGTATATGTCGTCTACGTAGTGTTCGAATGCAACGCTCAATTCAAGTATAGTGTATGTAGTACTAGATCGAGTATTTGAATAGATAAGATACGTAAAACTCTTATATAGTTCTATATTATGCTACTCACATCTAATTGTGTGTTTGTGAAACCATACTTATAAAGTAAAAACGTTTATAAATATCTCTTTAGTAAAAACGACGTAACTTTCTCGTTTTAAGTAAGTTTCATACGTTTCTTATGTCCACGCTTTCGTATTAAGAAAATGTATCAAAATATTACATTTTTATATTTTTAACCTACCGGTGAACAGTACTTTTACTGGTAAATGTTGTGCTCCGGCATGGTATAACGTTAGTTGGCTCGGTAGTTTTGACACTAGTGATAGCTAATCACTCGAACGGGGCTGTCACACCCGAATAGATCTATTTTATAACATTCACGCTTACCCTCTAAGTAATTCACAGTTCAATCCGCTTAACCTAATCCGTACTCATTTGGGTAAAAGTAAAGAAATTTCCTTATTTTCAAAAATAAGTGAAGCAAGCAATGTATTTCGTCCCAAAATAAATAATTGAGTATATAGACCAATTTGTAAAACGAATTGTAAATGAACATGTAATAGATTCAAACCAATCATGTAAATGAGTTTAGTAACAAGCATGTTCTCACCCCAAAAGCTGTAAAGTATATGTAAAACAAGTAAAACGTGGGGCTATAAACTCACCTCGAGTGAATGATTATCAAAGTATAACAGAAAATGTGTCACATAAACGCCCGAATGCAACCTAATTATTTATAGGTCGTATAAGTACTAAGCACTTTGATTAACTAATACCATATATAATTCTATATAGCTACATCACCATCTAATTGTATTAGTGAAATCATATTTATAAAGTAAAAACGTTTATAACTAACACTTTAGTAAAAATGACGTAACTTTGTCGTTTTAAGTCTGTTTCGTACGTTTCTAATGTCCACGCTTTTGTATTAAGACGAGTTATCAAAATATTACATTTTTTGTATTTTCAACCCCCTGGTGAACAGTACTTTTTGTTGTTCATGGTCTTTTATAAATTTAACTATCGTAAACGTCGTATCTTATTCGTTTTAAATCCGATTTTAGTGATTCTTTCGAGCACGTCTTCGTAATTAAAAGTTTTATCCATCTAATGAATTTTCCAAAATGTATCTTAGATGAATAGTGATTTTTACTGTTCATAGTTTATAAAATTATTTTTATAAGCTTTAATTATCGTAAACTTGCGAAATTCATAACTCCTTTGTTATTGATCAAAAAATTATAATTTTTAATGCTTTGGAATCCTAAAAATATGTACTATCTGAGAAAAATATTCAACCTTTTATATTAGAGGTGGCTTGAAATGAGTTTTTATAAAATTTCTTTTATAAAACACTTTTTATAACTAAATCTTGCAAATTACGTATCTCCTTCGTTATAGCTCGGTTTTTCAAGTTTCTTATAGATTTGGAATCCTCATAAGATGTAGTATTTTATAAAAATATAAAATATATGCCTTATGTTTTGAATTAAAACAATCCCTTTTGATATTTTTGTTAAAAATAGGTTTAAACTTGTTTTTTATAACTTTTTAGTTTAGTCACTTTGTTAAGTCCTCTACAACACTTAACTCCACATGTATTACATAATTAGGGTTCTTAGTCCATGATTTGTCCAAACATTGTCGAAGATAACAAGATCTTATATCACTTGTACTTGTAAACTTATTAAGTACACCTTTTTAGGTAACTAGTTTATATACACTTTTATACATAAACCACACTTGTACAATACTTATATTTCCATTATAACATGATATTAACATCCATGTAACATATGTAAAAGTGTTCAAAATCATACCCAAGTGTAAAAATCCATTTTTCCAGTAAATAAGTTTCCTAGATGGTGATTAACTATATAAACATCATATATGCATAAAATCACTAATGTAAAGAGATTTATGTTTTTAAATAACCTTAATATGTTGTATGGTGATGAACAAAAAATGTCTAAACCCTTGTTTAGCAAACAAACCCTAGCTTCCAACTCTATGAAAACCCTAATCCAAGTAAAACCCTAATCTTGAACCTTCTTGCTTTAACACTTGTAATTGCTAAACCAAGCCTTTAAACCTTCTTGGTATATCTTAGATATGATGTAGGAATGCTTGTATGTATGGTAAATAAGATTGTGTAAATTATTTGGGTGCTTTTGAGGTTGGCCGTGGGTTTGGGAGAGAAAAAGAGGGATATGAGTGTTGTTTTCACCTAAGGAAATGAAGTGTATGTTTTCTTTACTAGTTGCTTGCCTTATATACTACTTGTAGCTAGTTGGTAATATGTATATATACATAATACACTATGCTTGAACAAAAGGAGGACATCAAGGAAGAAAAAGACCAAACACTAGTCATAGTTAGTAAGACATAATGAGTTAAATTTGTATAAGACTTTAGCAAGTAAATTGTGATATTTTCTCTTATTTCCTTCACTAGATCCGGCCACCTATACATGTACATAAGTGATTTTTTAATATTTTGAGTATTGAGTGTAATTGTGGGTATTTGTTGAAGCGTAGATAAGTTTTGGTGGTTCCAAGTATGCCTAAATGTATTTAATTGCGAAACATAAATGTTTTACGTAACCAATAAGAATAAATTATAAAAAGTTGATTATTTCTTTTGTAAAAATAATATAATGCTTACTTGACGTAAATTTTTATTTGTTTGGTGCCCGTTTACTTTGAATGTTAATTTTTAGTTTACGCGATTTAGCTAAACGTTGGAAATTTAAAGTGGACGCGTAAAAGTTTAAAATAAACAATTAGATGTTCATTGATGTAAAAAGGTGTGAAAATGTGAGTTGTTATAGTCTCCCCGTGTTAAAAGAGTTACGTCCCGTAATTCAGTTCGAGTTGCCTTCTAGAATAGTGTTGATGAAGAGGTGTAAATGCTCGTCTTAATCTTCCTAATACGTGCTAAGTCAATTTGCTATCTTAATGTATAATTTCATTCGTACGAGTCTCAAGACTTGATGACGTTTAACTTGCCGACGAGTTGTCCTAGGGTGACTAATGATACGTCTTCACTTTTGGACATAGGATTTTGTATACAATGATGTCGACTTTATATAATAAGGTGGTATACGAGTTTACTTAGTTATTATGATTGTTAGTTTGGTTCTTTGTGATAGATATGTTTTATGAATACGCACATAAAACTTGATATAAATAGAAAATTGTTTCTTGACAAGAAGTTTTAGAGTGACTACTCTCAGCATGGCATGGTCCTTCCTGAATTATACATAGTTGATCAGGCCATGTATAATTGAAGACTAACGATGCATTACTTATTTTCGTCAAAATAGCATTATGATTTCATGATATTTATGAGAGTAGTTTGCAAGAGTAAATAAGAAATCAAAGTTAATATTCACAAAATTTTCATAATACGATAATTTGATAGATAGTGGGTTTCATTGTTTTCTCTCGAAAGTACTACATGGTTTTTTACTACAACTTCCAATACAAGCTAATACATAATTAATAAAACAAGGTGTCTATGGGTAACGTCTGAGCTGACTGGTGACTAACTCCTGGAGCTTCCTGAAGTTCTCTTGGTCCTGTCGCTGTGACTCCTGAACTGAAGCCAACTGTCGCTCCATCTCTATACGAGCCCTTTTCTCCTGGCTACGAGCAATCTTCTCGATTGCCTCTGTAGTCTTAATCCTAGCACGTAATGAAGCATTCTCTGCCTCAGCAATGTCTACCCTAAATCTCAGAGTCGTCAGCTCCTCCTGTATGGGCACTCCTAATAAATGCTACTATATGTCTCGTATAGCCTCCCCGTGTTAGGCTTGTATCCTCACAACGGCCGCCACAGGAAAAGCAACTGCAGCGACGGGCTCTAGGTGAATGATATCCACCCTGATATTGATCAGGTCCCCAAGGTTCTCCTCAACAGAGACAAGAATAGTGGGTGCATCCATAACCTGCACGAGCAAAGTTTATATAAGTCGTCTTTATATGAAACCATGCAAGATGCATGCAGTATGGATGTAAGATGGTGCCTGGTGAATGAATAATGCACTCATGGCAGGGATGGAAACATGTCATGGCAAAATGGAATGCATCATGGTATGAATGGATGATGGTATTAATGGATGATGGTAAGATATCATATTTTATAGTTTAATGTTTAGGTAGCGTTTAGGACCTACGAGCTTATAGTACTACCTTGCCTTAAGAAATGTTCTAGTATTTATATATATAACCCCTATATAAATAATTGTAGATTATGTGCGAAAGAATGTAAACACATCTTTGTATATATAAGCAAGACCCTTATAGTAATATACATACTATAATATAAATACGTATATAAATCATGTAAGCATCTAGTATGACCAACTAATGCAACAAACAATGTGTGTATGCCCCGTTAAAACCCTTTTGTATGATGCAATGTTTGTAAAACGGTTATAGTCTAGGTAAAATGAAACCTAGTTCTCTGTAACCTTGACTCTGAATACCAATCTATAACACCCCCAAAAATGGGTCGCAGTAGAATATGTTTCCGGGAGCGTTACTTCATAATACCATTGCTCAATTCATGAGAGAACGACCTCTAGTTGTGTCGTTTTGAAAGAAATCTTGAATTATTTAGACTCCAATGCACATCACATAAGCCAAGCATCTAATTCACCTGAGAAAAACATGCTTATAATGAGGTCAGCATAAAGTTCGGTTGAGTTATTAGGTTTTTTGTAAGTTTAAATGTTGAACCAAAGTTTTGTTAAAGTTTGTTTGACTATTTTAATTCTTGTTTAGTCCCATAATGTATGTTTGCATATGTTTTGTAAATCAAAGAGTTGTAAAGCTATGTTATGGAACATTTTATCCTAATTAGTACACCAAAACAGTTGTATGAGTGTTGTAATATCAAAGTGTTGTAAAGTATTGCATCCCTATAAATACGTATATATATATATATATATATATATATATATAAGGATTTATCAATAATAATATAGAGAGTAAGTATTCCGAAAGGGTTTAAAGAAAATCGCTCTTAACCAAAGCAACTTCAAAAACCTCCCGGGTCGTTTCCTTGACGAGGCTTGAATTGAATGTCGGGTTATCGTTTGTGATCGGGATTTTGAATAGTTGAAGTTTTGATTTGTTTTCTATTCTACTAAAAAAAATTTAAAAGCATATAAAGTAAATTAAACAATTAAGGCAATTAATCAACAAAGCAATAAAAGACATAATAATAAAAAAAACTAAATTATACTACACTAATTATTATTGAAAAGAGAAGAGATTTAGAACCCGAATGTCGACCCGATGACGAAAAGTAACCACCCTTATGAGTTGAACCGATAACGTCATCACAAAACAATCAACGTTAATGATAAATATCAATAAATTTAACAAAACTTTTGATTTCTTTCAAAACTCAACTCAACCGAAATCTAATAAACATTTTTTTACAAAAAATTGCCTACTGTTTTAAATAAACTAATGGGCCTAGCCCAAGATCTTGCCAAATTTCTTTTCGCAAATTAAACTGAATTCGTCAAACACCAAACCAAATGAATTGTTAACACAAGTTAAAACCAATATGGGCTAAACAAGTATTTATGATTCAACAGTGGGTCAATTCTTCTTTTATACTATTATGCAATGATCAAAATGAATGAAACAAACTTTTATACTATGATTAAACAATTAAATCCTTAAACTCAATAAGCTGATACAACTACACCGAGACCTAGATAAGAAACTTTTATAACTAGAAAATTACTAATAAGCTAATAAGCAATTCGAGAAAAGGGAGACTAAAGGAAACCGCAATAAGCAAATCTGAATTACGACACAAGGACTAATCGAGATTAACTGAAAGAAAACTAATTTTGAATTCAAACTAAATGATGAAATCCGAAATAAGGTATATGATAAGCTTATTCGAAAACCACTCAAAACGAATGAAACAAAAATAGCCCAACCGAATAAGCTATTAGATTAGCTTATACGAAATAAGTTTAAGAGACTAGATTCCAAAAACAAGCAATTGGTTTAAGCTTCTTTTTGGAGATAGGCTAGAAAAATAAATAAGAAGTAGGAATAAGCAAAACGAAACTCGACATCAAAACTGAACCTGGGACACATCAAAACTTAAACTTGAAAGAGATTATAATCAAAAACACATTCGGAAATAATCTTCAAAAATTAAAAGGATTCATTACAATTATACTAAACTACTACCATTAAGATAAAAATGAAAAAATAACATAAGAATAAATACTAACTATCTAACTCCATCCTTCTAGAAATGAAATTAAAGAAGACATAAAATGACAAAGATGAAAAAATGAAACGAAAGTAAGATCAAAACAAACCTTGTGGACTCTCTTTAAACCTCGTTCGATCAAATACCAATTAAACAATCGAACCATAACGAACCTGGAAATCTTCAACCCAACGAATTATTAACCAACCATTCATTCAAGATTCATAAACAAATAGCTCAATCGATCATCACAAAACATTTGAAAACTGAAAAGTTTGATAAGAAAAATGCATAAAAGCTGTGAATAAACTTAAAACATAGTTACACTACTCCTAAAACTAGATGATCTGTGTGATCCATCCCCTATTTATAGGGAAGTCTTGTGCTTATCCTTGTGAGGTAAGACAACCAATCTTCAATTCTTTCAATATCATTCTATAATTGTTTATGGAAAGCTTCCAATGATGGCCAAATCATCATTAAAACCGTGCCTTGACTTTGATTCTTTCCTTTTATTTTTGTAATTGCATATGAAAACTATAATCTTGGCCAATCAACATTAAACTGCATCTTTGTCTTTGTCCTTATCCCTTGACGCGTCCTTTTCGGGTTTATTTTATTATTATTCAAAATTGGGGGTTAAAGGGTAATGGTTTTTTTTTGTGTGGAATAAATGGCATAATGGGCTGATTTGGTTTTGGGCTTGGTTGGGATTTTAGGCTTTTTGATTAGATAAGCATTTTGGGCTGACTCGGCCCATTAACTCGGGTAAGGGTTGGCCCAATAAGATGCTTATGTCTTTGGCTTCAGTTTTTCGCGCTCTTTCCAATCCCGTGCTCGGTTTTGTTTGGTTTTGGCCTTGTTTTTGTCTTTTTATTGATATCCGATACCTGCACATTACACAACATAAAACAAGCATATATTTGGCATTTTAAGTCAGTTTTTGGTTATTTAAGCTTGTTTTATTAAGGAAAAGGTATGTGTGTTTAAGCACGTACCAGGCAATAATACTGTTTTCCATGATAATTGTATTCGTTGCAATTATTACCACTTATGATGACTTGTATTCAATTTTTAGGTATTGGGTATAATTGTTGGTATTTAGTTGAGTATAGATAGGTATTGGTGCTTCCGGGTATGCCTAAATATATTTAATTGCGAAACGTAACCACTTTACGTAACCAATAAAAATAAAATTATACTAAGTTGATTTTAGTTTCTTTAAAAATAATATATAGTTTCTTGACGATAAACTTTAATTTGTTTGGTGCCGTTTTCCGTTTGATGTTGATTTTTAGTTTAGCGTATTTAACTTACGATTAAAATGAAAAGCATATGCGATTAGAAGTTTAAAATAAATGTTGAATATTTATTGACGTAAATTATGTGAAAATGTGATTGTTATAGTTCCCCGTGTTAACTAATTTCGTCCTGAAATTTGTTTGAGTTGGCTCCCGGAATGGTATATGAAGAGGTGTATGTAGTTTTGTTTTTATTTGGTGAACAGTAACCAACGGTGTGAACAGTGTCACCAGCGGGCTATGAACAGTAACCCAATGGTTCTTCCTCCCTTTAATACAAATTTTTATCCTCATTTCTCATACACAGTTAATCTTTAGTACCATTTATCTCTTATCCAAACCTCTCAAAATGTTGCATATCATCACACTCTTGGCGATGGAGAGCGCGATAGCACTAGGCATTTATCTTGTCTACATCCACACGAAAAAGAATTTCAGCATCTGGCCTTTATTCTAGCGATTCTCGCGCCCCTCATCATCCTTGCTATTGGCGTGGATCTCTTTTGGAAGGAATAGATATTATTGTTAGGGGAGGGTTGTAATAAAACTTGTATTTCCTTTTTTTGTTCTTATGTAATCTTATTTCCCAAGTAATAAACGGATCTTGTAGCAATAAATCTATTTGTTATTTTTATTTATGTCTTTCGATAATTTCGTTACCAAGCTTGGTAACTCGTTTGCATTTCCCTTCTAAATTGCTTTAACTTGAGTGTTCAAGATTAGTAACGTTGGTTTAATATTTATTGTTGCGAACAAGGCTCGGCTTCTAGTGGCTTATTTGTTCTCTTCGGCTTAACTTGTCAGTTATAACATATTTTTTTAACTTTATACAGTAAGGTGATGTAAGAGTTTTACTCAGTTATTAAGATTATTAGTTTAATTCCTCGCGATAAATACTTTTTGTGAATACGCACACAAAACTTGATATAAATAGATAATTGTTTCTTGACAAGAAGTTTTAAGGTGCCTACTCTCAGCATGGCATGGTCTTTCATGAATTATACATAGGTGATCAGGCTATGTATATTTAAGGACTAACGATGCTATGCTAATTTTTGTCAAAATAGCTTTATGATTTCAGAATGGCTTACATGAATGATTAGAGAATTAGAGTAGATTAGAATTTCAAAATACATAGATTTGATAGATAATTTGAAATCATTCGTACAACACAACGGGAATTTAAGAGAAAATACAACGAGAATTCTTAAAGGAAATAGAGTCTAAGCATTGATATCATCCTCTATGTTGTTAAGGTCTTGATTGATCTATCCTCCTCCTAAGGCATGCACCATTCTATGTGCTCCAGTACCTCCAGTTTGGTTTCCATGGTTTTGGTTCTTTAACTTCAGGCAATCACTCCTGTAATGCCCTTGATTCCTACATTCATAGCAAGTGGGGTTTCTCTAATTGTTAGTAGCTGCAGGACTCCTATAGTCTCGGGTCAAATTACCAACTCTCTTGTAGTTTGCATACTTTACAGTGCACTGGCCATTGTGATGAAACTTGCACTTTTTATATAACGGTAGAGTTACGGCATACTCCTTCCTTTCACCAGACCCAATGGTATAAGCTATAGCCACACCTTGCTTTTTGGGAGGTTGTTGTTGAGTGCTGATCTTTTGGTCCATCATTTCACTTGCAATTTCAATTGCATCTTGCATTGTCTTAGGATTATATGCCATCACACTCCCGTGAATCATGTCAGGCAACCCACCGACATACTTCTCAATCTTATCAGACTCTTCGGGAAACATCCTCCCGCACAAACAAAGCCAATTCCTGAAAGCGTGTGGTTAAACTCGTAAAGTCGTACCTTCACTTCTGATCCCAAATCTCTATTTCCAGTTTCTTGATCTCATTTCGAGGACATTATTTATCGATCATCATTTTCATGTGTGTTTTCCAAGGCATACCGTAAGCGGCATCATGACCAACTATCTTGACATGAGTGTTCCACCATGTTAAGGCAACGGAATGGAGAGTGCAAGTAGCAAACTTGACTTGATTCTCAACTACATAATTACTGATATGGAAAACAGACTTCATTCTTTTAAACCATTGAGATAGACCGACAACTCCTTCGTTCCTTTAAAGTTTAATGTTGACATTTGAGAAAATCAGTGTAAGTACACTCACGAGCAGTTCGTTCTGTCCTTCTACTGCTCGTTCCGATTCATGACTGTCATCGACATTATGGCTCTCTGTCAGTGGTCCTGGTGCTGCCAACGCATCAGCAACACCTTAATCAATTAGTGCCTTAAGCTGGGCATTTGTGACAGGTGTGGTGGTGGTGGTTGTTGTGGCTGGTGATGCCCTTGTGGTTCTTTTCATTGGTGCCATTATCTTCAAAATCAGAAGAGTAATAAGATTAGTCTAGTTCTAAAATTTTGGCTTCAAGGAAAGTGCGAGATAATATGTTAAAGTTGTGTAAGTGTTTTTGGACCATCATGTGATTCGTAATGTCTTGAGAAATGTTCTAGTATTTATATAGCTAACTCCTATATAAACAAGTGTAAAATATACTTAGGAGAAGATAAGTATATATTTGTATATCTAAATCATGTGTAGTAATATACATAATGCAGTATAAACACATATATTAATCATGTAAGCATCTAGTATGACCAATTAATGTAACAAAGAGTGTGTGTATGTCCCGTTAAAACCCTTTTGTATGATGCAATGTTTGTAAAACGGTTATAGTCTAGGTAAAATGCAACCTTGTTCTCTATAACCTTGGCTCTGATAACCAATCTATAACACCTTCAAAAATGGGTCGCAGCGGAATATGTTTCCGGGAGCGTTACTTCATAATACCATTGCTCAAGTCATAAGAGAACGACCTCTAACTGTGTCGTTTGAAAAGTAATCTTGTATTGTTTAGACTCCAATGCACATCAAGTATGTCAAGTAGCTTGTTAACTTGAGAAAAACATGCTTAAAATGTATCATATCAAAAATGGTGAGTTCATTGGTTTGTGTAATATAAATGTTGAACCAAAGTGTTGTTAAAGTTATTATGACTGTTTCAATCCTCTTGTTGTTCCAAAATGTATGTATGAATGTTGTAAATCCAAAGAGTTGTAAAGTATGCATGACCATTTCAATCCCCAAATAGTCACCAAAACGTATGTATAGTTGGACCCCCATTGTTCAAAGTATGTATTGCCACTTTATTCAAGGCAACGTTAATATTCTTGTGTGTATAAAACAATGATCACGATTACTTTAAGTTCATGAAATTGCTGCGTAGACTCAAGTGTATGCTACTTTATTCAAGGCACCGTAAGTGTTCATGTTCATGTAAATGTTGTGCTCCGATATGGGATAACGTTCGTTGACTCGGTAGTTTTGACACCAGTGATAGCTAATCACCCGAACGGGGCTGTCACACCCGAATAGATCTATTTTATAACATTCACGCTTACCCTCTAAGTAATTCACAGTTCAATTCGCTTAAGCTAATCCGTAATCATTTGGGTAAAAGTAAAGAAATATCCTTGTTTTAAAAAATAAGTGAAACAAGCAATGTATTTCGTCCCAAAATAAGTAATTGAATATATAGACCAATTTGTAAAACGAATTGTAAATGAACATGTAATAGATTCAAACCAATCATGTAAATGAGTTTAGTAACAAGCATGTTCTCACCCCAAAAGTTGTAAAGTTAATATAAAACAAGTAAAACTTAGGGCTATAAACTCACTTCGAGTGAATGAATAACAAAGTATATCACAGAATAGAAAATGTACCACTAAAATGCCCGAATGCAACCTAATTCATTATAGTTCGTATGAGTACTAAGCACTTTGATTAACTAATACCATATATAATTCTATATAGCTACATCACCATCTAGTTGCGTTGAGAAATAACATTTGCATCCAATGGCTATGAACTCACTTCGAGTGAGTGAATCGATAATGTAAATCACTAACAGAAAATGCGTCACGTAAACGCCCGAATGCAACCTAATTAATTATAGGTCGTATAAGTACTAAGCACTTTGATTAAATAATACCATATATAATTCTATATAGCTACATCACCATCTAATTGTATTAGTGAAATCATATTTATAAAGTAAAAACGTTTATAAATAACACTTTAGTAAAAATGACGTAACTTTATCGTTTTAAGTCCGTTTTGTACGTTTCTAATGTACACACTTTTGTATTAAGACGAGTTATTAAAATATTATATTTTTGTATTTTCAACCCCCTGGTGAACAGTACATTTTGTAGTTCATGGACTTTTTTAAATTTATTTTTATAAATTTAACTATCATAAACTCGTAAACGTCGTATCTTATTCGTTTTAAATCTGATTTTAGTGATTTTTTCGAGCACGTCTTCGTAATTAAAAGTTTTATCTAACTAATGTATTTTACAAAATGTATCTGAGATGAATAGTAATTTTTACTGTTCATAGTTTATAAAATTATTTTTATAAGCTTTAATTATCGTAAACTTGCGAAATTCATAACTCCTTTGTTATTGATCGAAAATTTATGATTTTTAATGTTTTGGAATCCTAAAAATATTTACTTTCTGAGAAAAATATCCAACCTTTTATATCAGAGGTGGTTTGAAATGAGTTTTTATAAAATTTCTTTTATAAAACACTTTTTATAACTAAATCTTGCAAATTATGTATCTCCTTCGTTATAACTTGGTTTTTCAAGTTTCTTATAGATTTTGAATCCTCATGAGATGTAGTATTTTATAAAAATAAAATATATGCCTTATTTTTCGAATTAAAACAGTCCCTTTTGATATTTTTGTTAAAAATAGGTTTAAACTTGTTTTTATAACTTTTTAGTTTAGTCACTTTGTTACAAGTCTTCTACAACACTTAACTCCACATGTGTTACATACTTAGGGTTCTTAGTCCATTATTTGTCCAAATATTATCCAAGATAACAAGATCTCATATCACTTATACTTGTAAACTTATTAAGTACACCTTTTTAGGTAACTAGTTTATATACACTTTTTATACATAAACCACACTTGTACAATACTTATATTTCTATTATAACATGATATTAACATCCATGTAACACATGTAAAAGTGTACAAAATCATAACCAAGTGTAAAAATCCATTTTTCAAGTAAATAAGTTTCCTAGATGGTGATTAACTATATAAAGATCATATATGCATAAAATCACTAATGTAAAGAGATTAAGGTTTTTAGATAACCTTAATATGATGTATGGTGATGAACAAAAATGTCTAAACACTTGTTTAGCAAACAAACCCTAGCTTCCAAGTCTATGAAAACCCTAATCCAAGTAAAACTCTAATCTTGAACCTTCTTGCTTTAACACTTGTAATTGCTAAACCAAGCCTTCAAACCTTCTTGGTATATATTAGATATGATGTAGGAATTATTGTATGTGTGGTAAATAAGATTGTGTGAATTATTTGGGTGCTTTTGAGGTTGGTCGTGGGTTTGGGAGAGAAAAAGAGAGATACGAGTGTTGTTTTCACCTAAGGAAATGAAGTGTGTGTTTTCTTTACTAGTTGCTTGCCTTATATACTACTTGTAGCTAGTTGGTATTATGTTTATATACATAATACATATGGATCTCTTTGGTCCATCCGCCATACGAAGTTACGAAGAAAACCGCTAGATGCTTAGAATTCCTACATATGGATCTCTTTGGTCTATCCGCCATACGAAGTTACGGAGAAAACCGCTACACCCTAGTCATAGTAGATGACTACTCTAGGTATACTTGGACTAGATCCTTAAGGATAAAACCAAAGCTTTTGATCAATTCAAAATATTTAGTACGAAAATTCAAAACAAATTAGGATGTACAATAGTGTCAATAAGAACCGACCATGGTAGTTTGATAATGAGGTGTAATTTGGAGAGTTTTGTAATGCCAATGGTATTACACATAACTTCTCAGCCCACGCACTTCTCAATCACATGGCGTAGTTGAAAGGAAAAATAGGACACTTCAAGAAATGAGTAGGACTTAGTTGAATGAGCAATCGTTACCACAAAAGTTTTGGTGTAACGCAGTAGACACTTCAACATACATTCTCAACCGAATCCTAATTAAAGCCATCTTAGGAAAAAAACTTTACGAACTCTTAAGAGGTAGGAAACCTACTCTAGATTACTTTAGAGTATTTGGAAGCAAGTGCTTCATTTTAAACATTAAAGAATACCCTACAAAGTTTGACCCAAAGTCAAACGAATGTATCTTTTTAGGTTACTCACAAAATAGTAAAGCCTACATCATCCTGAACAAACATACTAGGAAAGTCGAAGAATCACTCAACGTGACATTCGATGAAACTACTCCGCCCTCTAAGACATCACCCTTGGTGGACGATGACTTAGATGAAGAAGAAGCAATTAAGGTTACCGAAAAAAAACCATAGAAAATGACATTGAGGATGAAACTTTAGAGATTAATGAAATAGTCAATATTAAGGAATCTAGGCACCGAACCATCCCTAGAAATAACGTCATAGAAGCTTATCAAAGAACCTGTAGGTCACAAGCCCAAATACACAAAGTACTATTCTCGTTTTATATCAACTATAGAACCTAAGAATGTGAATGAAGCCTTAGGAGATGAAAGTTAGATAGTCGCTATGCAAGAAGAATTAAATCAATTCATTGCTAACAACGTTTGGGAGTTAGTTCCACAACCTAGGAATATGACAATTATAGGAACTAAGTGGGTGTTTAGAAATAAGTTAGACAAGAACGGTATTGTTTCTCGAAATAAGGCTAGGTTAGTTGCTCAAGGCTATAATCAACAAGAGGGCATCAATTATGATGAAACTTATGCCCCAATTGCTAGAATTGAGTCAATTAGGATTCTATTAGCTTATGCTTGTGCTTTAGACTTTAAGCTATTCCAAATGGATGTAAAAAGTGCATTCCTAAATGGTTTTATCAATGAGGAGGTATACGTGGCACAACCTCCAGGATTCATTAACTTTGAAAAACTGGATCATGTTTATAAACTAAAGAAAGCTTTATATGGTATTAAACAAGCACCCAAAGCTTGGTATGATAGATTAAAAGCTTTCCTTATTAAACATGAATATAAAATGGGAATGGTAGATAACACTCTTTTTACTAAGAAGAAAAGTTCAAACCTCATCATCGTTCAAATATATGTCGATGACATCGTATTCGATTCGATTTGTCGAGACATGTGTGATGAATTTGCCAAAATCATGCATGATGAGTTTGAGATAAGCATGTTGGGCGAACTTAACTTATTCCTTGGACTACAAATAAAACAAATAGAAGATGAAATTTTCTTTAATCAATCTACATATATTAAAGAAATGCTTAAGAAATTTGGCTTAGAAGAATCTAAACCAATGAAAACCACCATGTCCTTCGATACCAAACTCACGAAAGACGAAGAGTGTGAGTCGGTAGATAGTACCAAGTATTAAGGCATGATAGGTAGTTTAGTATACCTAACGGCAAGTAGGCCCGATATCATGTTTATTGTCTGCCTTTGTTCCCGCTTCCAAGAGGCTCCCAAAACCTCTCTTCTTGAAGCGGTTAAATGTATCTTCTGATACATTAAAGGCACTACGCACTCAGGATTATAGTATCCTAAGGGGACCGGCAAAGATACAGTAGTATATGCCGACTCTGATCATGCAGGAGATTATGTGGATCGAAAGAGCACTAGCGGTATTTGTACGTTTGTGGGATGTTGTTTGACATCTTGGTTCTCGAAGAAACAAACCGCTCTTGCTATATCCACTACCGAAGCCGAATACGTAAGCGCCGAAAAGGCATGTCAACAAGCACTATGGATGAAACAAGCTCTATCGTCTATCGTTGTTGACTCGTCGACGTCCCGTCATGTGCGACAATAAAGGCGTGATTGACCTTAGCAAAAACCCGGTGCAACATTCTCAAACCAAACACATCGAAATTCATCACCACTTTCTTCGTGATAATGTCCAGAAAGGAGATATCTTAATCGAAAAAGTGCCATCCGTCGACAACATTGCCGACATTCTTACAAAACCCCTTAAACATGAATCGTTTAACCATCTACGTCTTAGTTTAGGAATTATGAAACACATTCCATAAATCATGTTAGTCCGCTTCTCCTTCTTCTGTCTCAATTCTAGTCCGTGTTCTATTCTGTGTCGTGACAACTTAAATACTTCATCCGAAGTACTTTAAGCATTTTTTATTCACGAAATGCAAATTAAAATGTCACACCTCTTTGTAAAATTTTCATCAAAACTAAGTTCAAAATGCCTCAACTGAGGGCGGGGCCACATATCCCTGACGGCCCCCCCATTATATTGGGGACCGCCCTAATAAATATGGGGACCCGCCAACAGCAGGCGCCATATTGTAACATTATGATCAAAACTTTTCCAAAAACAAAACCAAACACATCCCTTCTTCTCTGCAAGCGACGAACACAACTAAAACTACCCAAAAACTCAAAATCACCAATTAAAACACTAATTGAAGATAAAATCAACACCTACAATCATTCATAACATCATCAACATCATCAATTGTAAGTCATTTTATCGATTTTCTTTCAATTTGAGTCTAGGGTTCATGATGAACATAAAAAATTGAAATTGGAGATTTTTCATTTTTCTTTCAATTTTTTACAATTAAGACTACTTGGATACAATGTATAACTAATATGCTTCCCATAGACATAGGATTTATATACATTAGTGAGTTTGTAAAAAAAAATATTTCGAACCAAAACCCCAATTTTATTTTAAAATCACTCATGTTAGGAACACCATAAAATTGTTGTTATGTGTTGTTAATACGAACTAAAAACGATTTCGAATGCATGTATAAAGATCTCATGAAAACATTTCGAGATACATAATTCATATGTATTTTTCGACTTGTTTGGATGAGCAAAATCAAATTAATTGAGCGTTTAGGTTAACATATAAATTTTAAAACTCTTAGGATTCTATTTTTAGGTCGAGTTAACCGTTACTCCACATTTGTCACATATAGGCACACACTAGGCACGAACTTAAATTACCAATACAAGTGTAAGAAATTAAAATGTCATTTTATTCTTTTTCTAGGAAATCATGCCTCGTAAGTCATCTGAAGATCACAAAAATACAAGAGACTATATTCCAATAATATCACATGAATACCGTACACCTATAAAGAAAAAACTAAGAAACCTTCTCACCTTGAAGCGGTTAAACGTATCTTTCGATACATTAAAGGCACTACGCACTTAGGATTATGGTATCCAAAGGGGACCGGAAGAGAAACAGTAGTATATGCCGACTCTGGTCATACGGGAGATTATGTGGACCGAAAGATTACTAGCGGTATTTGTACGTTCGTGGGATGTTGTTTAACATCTTGGTTCTCGAAGAAACAAACCGCTCTTGCTATATCCACTACCGAAGCCGAATACGTACGCGCCAGAAAGGCATGTCAACTAGCACTATGGATAAAACAAGCTCTTATCGACTACGAAGTTTGACTCGACGACGTCCCGATCATGTGCGACAATAAAGGCGCGATTGACCTTAGTAAAAACCCGATGCAACATTCTCGAACCAAACATATCGAAATTCGTCACCACTTTCTTCATGATAATGTCCAGAAAGGACATATCTCACTCGAAAAAGTGCCATCCGTCGACAACATCGCCGGCATCATTACTAAACCCTTTAAACGTGAATCATTTAACTATCTACGTCTTGGTTTAGGAATGATGGAACACATTCCATAAATTACATTAGTCCGCTTCTCATTTTTCTGTCTCAATTCTAGTCCGTATTTCATTCCGTGTCATGACATCTTAAATACTTCATCCGAAGTACTTTAAGCATTTTTAATTCGTAAAATGCAAATTAAAATGTCACCCCTCTTCTTAAAATTTTCATCAAAAACTAAGTCCAAAAACCCTCGCTAAGGGCGGCCCCCAATATATTTGGGACCGTCAGGAGATATGGGACCGCCATTAGCAGACACTAAAATTGAACACTTAATTAAAAAAAATTTAAAACACAAAAACAAACACCCCCTTTCACATCTGCAGCGACGAACATGACTCAAACCACCCAAAAACTCAAAATCACCCATTAAAACACTAATTGAAGATAAAATCAACACCTACAATCATTCACAACATCTTAAAGATCATCAATTATAGTTCATTTCATCTATTTTATTTCAATTTGAGTCTAGGGTTCATGATGAACACAAAAATTAAAATTGGGGATTTTTTATTATTCTTTCAAATTTGTACAATTAAGACTACTAGGATACAATGTATAACTAACATGCTTCCCGTAGACATAGGATTTGCATACATTTGTGAGTTTGTTGAAAAATTAATTTCAAACAAAAACCCTAATTTTATTTTCAAATCACTCACGTTAGGAACATAATAAAATTGTTGTTATGCATTGTTAATACAACTCACAAACGTTTTCAAACACATGCATAATGATCTCATGAACAAAATTCGGAATACATAATTGATATGTATTTTTCGACATGTTTGGATGAGCAAAATCAAACTAAGGAGCGTTTGGATTAACTCTTAGGATTTTAATTTTAGGTCGAGTTAATTGTTAATCCACATTCGTTACATTTAGGCACACACTAGAAAAATGTGTATAACAAATTACAAGTAAACGGTAATAAAATGTGATTTTATTCTTTTTCTAGGAAATCATGCCTCAAAAGTCATCCGAAGATCACAAAAATACAAGAGACTATATTCTAATAATATCACATGAATATTGTACACCTATAAAGGAAAAAACTAAGAAACCTTGAGAGTCGTTGCATTCATGAGGGTCGGGTGGTTTGTGAAAACTTTGCGGATCTAAAATATTTTTGGTCTTTGTTCAGCTTTGTCGAGTTTGAGTGTCTCCTTGAAATCAATGATCAAATTTGTCCTCGTTTCATTCTTGAGTTTTATAGTCAATATCAATTAAACTATTCCGACGAAGGTTAAATGTTCATCGAATTTGTGATTCAAAATTAATTATTTTCTTACTCTCTTGAAGAATTTGCTCAAATTCTTAACATACCTTGCGAGGGTGCCTGCGTCTTTACTAACAAATGGTCTCTTGATGAGTTGGCATATGGTGTCCATACGGATGGTCCATATCAAACCAACCCTCCTTCTCCTGATGACATCATTTCGTCTATTCGAATTGATCGAGAAGGTCAAGTCCATCGCATCAGTCATGTGGAAAAAATTGATGTTCTTGAATATCAAATTCTCACTCGTGAAATGGTGCCAACCTTGAAGCATTTGGTCAACCTCATATGAAACCATGGGTTGATATCATGAATGAAAATCAGGATATGTACAATGAGTCTTATGTCTTGTACGATCGTGTCATGAATCCTCTTGCCGCTCAACAAGAGCGAAAGACTAGAAAGGATCGTGGCACGAGAAGAAGTCGTCACTCCACTTCTTCTTCTTCTGACATTGACCAACCATCCTCCTCTCATCTTAACGATGATGATGATGGAAATGGCGAAGGGACCTCGCGTGCAAGCACTCCTTCCCCTATTCGTTATGCCAACTCGTTAACAAATGAAGTTCCTTAAGTTTTTCAAAACCCACCTAATATTGAACCTTACTTGGAACCTTTTTACACCCGTCAAACCGAAATCATCAACCGTCAAGTTCAAATTCGAGATGAGCATCGTGGTGGATTAAGGTCAATCGGGAATGGCCTCAGAAACTTGTGGAGAAATATGAGGAAGTGAGCAATATGGAAATGTGCCTTGTGACATTTTTTAATTATATTACTTATTATTTTATGAAGCTTAAGTACTTAAAACTTACATTATTTAGTGATAACTTAGCATGTAGTACGGGCAACACGACTTGCCTTGGATGATCTTTTGATTTTATCATCCTAAACACTTGTTTTCATGGTACTTGACACACTATAATTACCTCTATGATGATATGCATGCTTATCTATTAGTCAATACGCATATATGTGTTCCTTTAATTGAATTTTGAATGGTTAGTTTTATGAATTTAATTGTTAAGCATTAGATGATTTATGATGAAATATAATTGATGCAAAAGGGGAAAATAGAATTTTTTTCCAAGATCTACAAAAAATCAGAAAAAACTGGAAATTTTTTCTGTCTTCAGAAAATGACCCCCATAAACATAGGGCGCCCCCCTAATATATCTGGGATCGCCATGTACATATGGGACCACCATCAGAAGTCTCGGAAATTTTAATGTGACTACCTGATTTTCTGTGCAGTTGACTATTCTCTCTTAGACCCAGCTAAACTTCCTGCATTTTTCTAAATAACTTTTGGAATTTGTTTCCTTAATTCTCATGCTTTTCTACTTTGATCATTTGCTTTTAAATTAAATAAGCCATCCTTATCATTCTTCTTACCATCTTCATCTTCCTCAAACAATTCTACCATGAATTCCACCAAAGCTTCTTCTTCTAACCCTTCCAAGAAAATCAAACTAACCATAATCCCTCCTAGACAACTATTTATTAACATATCCAGTGATGAAGATGTCACCACCACACCTTCTCCCAAAACAACTTCTTCATCTCCAACTCCTCCAAATGCATCATCAAAAACCACATCCACTAATCAAACATCATCAAGCCAAGAGAACACATCGTCTTCTTTTCAATTCAAACTTTAAATTTCACCACCATCTTCAAATGAACCAACTTCTCCTCATCTTTTAAACCCTTTGCTTGACAACATTTTGGATGTTCATCCTAGACCTCTAAACCCTTAACCACTTCAAAGCCATCCTTCTTTGGATATCACACTCTCTTTGTCACCAATCACTCCTCTTGATCACATTCATGACACTCCATCACCACCATCTCCACCATAACCTCAACCACCTATCATAGGCCACCCTTTTTACTACAACTACCATGACTACAATGGGTCAAATTGCATATGTTGCTTTCATAACCGAACTCTTTTCTTAACCTTAAGAGATGAGATGAACATCATGTTTGCTCATCTTGAGTATCTTCTCACTACCACAATCACCTCACACTTTCCACCTCCACCTTGAAATGTCTTCAAAAGTTTTCATAAATGTGTCACCCCAAACCTTTTTGCTCAAAAAGTCATTCTCTATGAATCATGAATCATTTAGGACTTATGTAGTATTGTCTCTCTTTATCTCATGAAGTATGTAGTATGTCTTATGGATTAATTATCTTGTATTAGTTCTAGTTTTATCTTATGTTGTATGAATGTATTACTTGCATTTGCTATTGTATGAGTTTCTTGATTGTTGAATGAAACTCTCTTTTGGGTGACTTAAATCTAATGTGTTGCTTAAAAGATATTTGTCTTGCACTTGTATCTTTAACTTTGTTTTGTAGCAAACAATTTTCGTAAGATCGATCCCTTGGTGCCCCGAACGAGGGGGAGCATACATCAAGGGGGAGTCTTGATATCGTCGATTTCTTTCTTCCTACAACTACTCGACGATCATCCTTTTTGAATTCGACAAAAAGGGGGAGAAATGGAACAAAACTCTTTAATAATTTTGTAACTTTTAATTTTATACAAAATGAGTTTATATTTTGTCATCATCAAAAAGGGGGAGATTGTTAATACAAATAATGTCTAAAAACGTTATTTATATTTTTCGACCTCTCAACGTTTTGATAATAACAAAATGTAAAAACGTTTACGATAAAATTAAACGTTTACAAATTATTAATCGTAAAATTCCATTTCTAAGATTAGTAATCACTTAAGGTATGAACAAACAAATCATTAAGCATGATTAGTGATCAAGAAAATATTTTTCTCTTATCCATTACATTTTTACAAAAGAATTTCACAAAATTAATTATACAAAATATTTTCTAATTAAAAGAAAAGTTTTATTAAAAACTTAAAATTTGAAATTCAAATTTTCCTCCCAAAATGGAAGGTTCCATACCAGATACAACATTCTCTACAAAAAGGTAAAAAAGAGAATGTAGTCTACTAGGGGACCCCCTTATAGGCCTGGTGGGCCCCTTATAGGCCTGGTGGGCCCCTTATATATCTGGGACCGTCGGGACCACTCCCAGTGACCGTTGGATTTTCCTGCCTATAAATACTGCTTCATTCCTTACAGAAAATCAGACCTCTTTGCACAAAATTTTCAGATAACTTTCTCTCTTGAAAAATATTCTTTCTCTCTCAATCTCTTGATCACTAACATTCTTAGATCTTGTTTTAAGTGATCTAATCTCTTCTTCTCATCTCTTCCCTCTCATTCAAGTGCAAGAGAAGAACATTCGTATTCGTCAAAGAAACGAATTGTTATTTAGAGATCTCTCCTCTTTTCTTCTAAGTACCAAATCTCTATTGAAATTATCTTGTGTATTTGTGTGATTCGAATTGTGTGCAAATCAGATAGTGTAGATCTAGTGATTGTGTATTGATTGTGAAGTGGTAGATTAGTTCTAGCTAAGATTAGGACTCGACAATTAGCTTAGTGTCAGAAAATAACGTAAGCGACGTGTAAACGGTTTTCTCCGCCTAAAGGGAGCTTGTTGACATAGTGAAATCTCGAGTTGGATACTCGAGGAGTGGAGTAGGGCAAAGAGGTGCTTCGTAGCCAAACCACTATAAAATCTTAGCGTCTTGGCTTGATTGTTCCTTTTCTTACCTCTTTATATTATTGTCATTGTTATTTCACTTTAGTTTAGATTGCTATATTGTTTGTTCATATTGTGAATTGGTTAAACATATAACTCGAATCTAAATATTTTGAAAGCTAACTTTTAAAATGAAAAACGAACCTGTAAACTATTCAACCCCCTTCTAGTTTCCACAATTGGTATCAGGAGCCAAGGTCACTCAAGATTTTTAAAATATACTCTATTTTAAAGCTTGGATCGATCTATAGATTCCGACAAATATCTAGAAGGGCAATCTATGCAAAGACCACCACTCTTTGAAAGTGATAGGTTTATTTATCGGAAAAATAGATTCGAGACATATGTTAAATAAAAAGATCTAGATCTTTGGCATGTTATTACCAACAGTGATTTTCAACCCATTCAACAAAATCCGGAAACCAAATTAGATGAGGTTATCCCTTTTGAAAAACAAAGCGATGATCTTAAAAAGAGACTTGCGAAAAATAAC
>BQNB010022055.1:23061-63473 GCA_026074375.1 Tanacetum coccineum | reverse complement strand
ATTTTGGTATTTTACCAATTTGTGAATTTTATTTCTTTTTATGGAAAATGTTTTTAGATTATTTGGTTTTTTTTTTATATGATAACTATACTAATAAAAGAAAATGAAAAATATTTTTGTACTTTTTATATTTTTATAGAAGAAAATTTTCACAGATTCAAACACAATTTGTCAAACGTAACGATAATCGTTTTCAAAGCGCTCCCCGGCAGCGGCGCCAAAAATTGGTTCGATGATAATATATATATATATAATATATAAGCAAACACTCAACCAATTACCTTTGCACAAGGAATGGTTAAAAGTTCACCAAAATAAAATATATATGTAGCCGGAAGTATGATTCCCGGGTCGTTTTGTCCCAACGAGGCTTGAATGGAAAATCGAATGACGGAGTGATGATTGATGTTTGAATATGACAAAGGTATGATTGGTTTTCTATTTCTACAAGTTAAATATGCAAAAACGATTAAATAAAACCTAAAAACGAAAGCTATATAACTTAAAACCTAAAACGGGCACGAAAAACGAGGGCTAAAAACCTAAATTTTGCAAATTAAACCCTAGAACAAATTTAAAAGCTAAAATAGATTCTAAATGACAAATAACGAAGTTTAAAAAAAACTAGACTAAAAACGGAGGTCGTTTGACCCAAAAACGAGTCAAAACAAAAACGGGAACGAATCCCGTTCTTTAAAAAGTAAATTTTTGAAAAATTAATCCTACAGAAACTTTTTTATTTTTCCTACAAAATATATGAAAAAAGAAAATTTTAGAAAAAAGATTTATATTTTTCTGATTAATATTTTATTTTTTATGATTTTTTTAAGATTTAATTGATTAAAAACTATAAAAATAATCCTAGAGCTAAAAATATTAACCTAAAATTTTTATAAAAATTACACTAAGTGGAGAAAAAGTGCAGAAATTTAACAAAATTAAAAGCCCCAAATTTTATCTAATGGTTAAAGCTTAATTAAACTAATTAAAACTAAAGCTAACTAATATTTAAACTAAAACTAACAAGGACTAACAATGGACTAACGACAGGGACTATTTGTGACAAAAGACCAAAATTAATTTTTTTTTCCTACCCTGAACCCAAATCCCGTTTTTAGTCCAAGTCCCCAAAAAGGGCTGATTTTAAAAAGTCGTTTTTAGCCAAAACGCAAAACACGAAAGTTGTTCATGACATGTTTTTAAGCAACTTTAACAAAGGCACCTTATAAAAATAAGCACTCAATAAGCCAAAAAAGGGCTTAATAGCTGCTGTTGCAGAAAGTGTGCATTTGTTTTGGTTTTTGGTATTTTGGACACTACAAACTCAAAATAAGCTCAAATTCAAAAAGGAAGATGTTTTTAGAAAGCATATATTTGCTTAACTGATTCCAAAAATCTTTTTCAACCAAACATAACTTAACTTAACTCAATTTGCATCAAAAGTAGTAAACTCCAAAATTTTCCTAAATAAGCCAAAATGAAAATAAGCTAAAATCACCAATAAGCCAAACTGAAAAGTGGGCTTTTGGAAACTAAGCCTCACTAAATGAGTCCCTTATTAAGCCCACCTATTCAATTTTTTAAATTAGCCACTGAAATAAGCACAAATAAGCACAAATGACTACACTACTATTTTTTAGATTCATAATGAGATAAGCACTTTTTAAGACCTAAAATAATCTACTGAAATAAGCTCAAAACTCTAAACAAACCTCACACAGATATAGTTCACCCTCCAATGAGCATATGTCTCAAAAAATCATAACCTCAACTTAATCTAACTAATCCTAAAAGTGATATCAAAAATGGGTAAAAACTGAACCGTAAATAGGAAATTTTATACATTTTTGACCCATTATGGTCTTAACCCAAACACCCCTTTAATTATTGAAAATTGCATTTCTAAGTGCTGTTATAATACTTTCCAAAGACCAGGAACTTTCCCAAAAGACTAGGAAACAAATCTAAATCTTACTACCATCAGAACTGTGTACTACCAGTAAGGAACTTAGACTGCCAGTAGGAACAGTAAACTAGAAATACCATATTCCTAAACATGACATCAACAAAAGATAATCACACATCAATATTAAGCACAAATAAGCACAAGACAGTAGCAAATAAGCACTAAAATAAGCAAATTAAAAATCCAACAGTTTACAAAAGCTAAAAGTGACAGTTTTGAAGAAAACTTGCACAATTAGATTCTAAACTACAAGACTTGGATTTTAAGCATTAAACATGACTAATAAGTAAAATTATACACATTCCAAACAGACAAATATCAAGAATAATATAAATGTAGCATAAATTAAGCAGTAAAATAATCAAAAGCAAGTAAATAATCTAAAATGAAGAAAAGAAACTTAACAAATTCTCATTGCTCTAAACAAGGGCAAATAAGCTCTTTAAGAGCTTTGTCTACAAGCTCCAGCTTATCAAAGATAAGCTGGTAATGTCCATAAGCCCTTCCATAATTGGCTTATCTTCCAAAAAGTAAGCTGTGGTAATTGAGGGTGGACTTTTTTTTTTTTTATTATTAGAATTTTTCTAACTTAACTTTTAGTTAACTCAGTGAAGAAAGCTTATAAATAAGCAATTCTAAAGCTTTTTACCACCTCACTTTAACCAATATAACAACTTAACATTGAGATTAAAGATTTGAAATCTAACTTAATACCTCAAAATTCATTAAACTTTAAAATTGATACAATGCTGAAAGAAAGAGTTTATTAAAGCTGAAAATAAAGTAAAATGACTTAATGAAAAATTACAAATTAAACTAAATTAAGCTAAATGCCCTTAAGGGCTTTACAAAATGGTACCATTTAAAGCGAATTCTTCTTTTCTTGGCTTGCAGCTGTGCTTTTCTTGTGAGAGCCTCTAAATGTGTGTATTTTGTGTGAGAGTCATTCAAAAGCTAATCTTACCATCCAATCAACTTGTGCTTCGTTGAGTCCCATCTAAGTCCCCCCCCCCACGTTCGAAGAAGCTTGGGGAGTGTAGGGATTGCCAACTTGGCAATCTTATAGCTGGGGTGAGTTTAGTGGGGGGGAGGAGAGGGATTATCCAGGGTTTAATGGGGTTGCAGGGTAAAAGGATGGAAAGGTAAAAGATGTACAGTACTTGGGTTTTGGGAATGGTGGGAAAGAGTATTATAAGGGACAGGGAAATTTGCTTGGGTGTTTGGCAAATTAGGTCCCCCAAGTCGTATAGTAGTTTTCATCCATGGTCCTTGTGTAAAATAGAGCTTGAGGGGTTTGGCAAGAAAGCCCCCTCAACTCATATATGTCTTTTGCAAACATAGTCCTTGTGTAATACAAGTATGGGGACTTGGCAGATTATGTCCCTCTACTTGTATTTTGAATTAATTGCAAATTCCACCCTTGTAGTCTTTTTCTTCTTGTAATACACTTAGGGATTTGGCATTTTTGGTCCCTCAAGTTGTATTTTCTGCTTCAGTTTCTCGGAGCTGACTTTGACTCTGTCGGGGTTGACTTTGACTTTGACTATTTGACTTTTCTGTTGACTTTTTGGCTTTGATTTTACTTCGTCTTCTCACACTTTTCCATTCCGTGCTCAGTTTTGTCGTTTTTGGCTTTGTTTTTCGTCCTTTTGTGAGATATCCGTTTCCTGCACAACACAAATGCAAAACAAACATATATTTGGCAGTTTTCGTCTGTTTTTGGTCATTTAGGCTCGTTTTATTGGACATAAAATATGTGTAATTGAGCACATATTAAAATCCCCCATACTAAGGTATTGCCGTGTCCTCACGCAATGTTATGAAGTAAACACTCAAGAAACCAAGAATCTTAATCCCCCTCGATTAATAACCTCGAAAAGTAGCTAAGTATTCGCCAAGGGAAACTAAAGAATCAATAGCTTCGACAAGTCCCATTTTCACCATTTTTTTATATGTACACTAACTATCCCTAATATTTTTGGATTTTTCTTTTTCTTTACTTAACTACCCTGTTTGACTTTCCTAGTATTTTTCAACACAGTGTGATCATAGAATGAGAACGCCCATAGAAATGGATCTATGGATGTCCGAATGGATAAATTCTCGTCCCCGATTTTTCACTAGACCCAAGCTAAGCAAAAAACGAAATACCGTTAAGTAACAAGTAAAGATGCTAACACAAATTTATAACTATGACTTGTAAATTTCGCTCCCAACAATTATTCCAATTAGTGTGATTGTGCTTGAATTTTTATTAACTTTTGGGATCGACAATTTAGAAAGTATAGTATAGTTTACGTGCATAACGATGATTTTCTGAAGAAAATCTGGGAAAGACTATATCACCCACAACCAGCATATTCTCCATATAGATCCCAGCCGATTTTGACTTAGGTTATCAGGTTGAGACCCCACAAAGAATGTTCGCAATGTAATAGCGGGATACTCCACCCCATGTTAGCTGAATTTCTAGATTACCGCAAAAGAAACAACACTTACTCAAAGCACGAAACATCAAAAATTTAATATCTCATTGTGCGATTATTTCCATGTTACGACCTTTCTTCACGGAACTACCCAGCCTCATCAGCTAAGTGCCAGAGTTTTTTACACCCCACGGAGAATAACTTTAATCGAAATAATCTATCGACGGCAACCAACAACTTTTGAAGTCTTAAAGCAAGTTATTCTTAGTTCAAAATTATACTTGAGTTTAGAAAAAGAAATCTTAACCATTAAATTTTCATTTATTGCTATATACTAGATGTTTACCCGTCATCAATTTACATGACTACAAACATCGGCCACGCCTCCGAAAATGCGTGACTTATGTCTGACGACAGTTTCTTATTGATAACACCTACAGATTTATTATCTCACTATGGGCCTTGTTTTGAAGACTGCAACATCGGTTGTGAGCCGGCAAGATGCAGTAAACCTTTATCAGCCCACAGTTTATATTATTTATTTTTTTATATATATATATATTTTTTTTTTTTTTGCAACATATTTTCCGTAATAGAGAAAATTTCGTTTTAGAAACTCAAGTATAAAGCTGAACTAAGATGAATATTTTTGTTTCCGAAAGAGCTTCTTTTTAGAAAATGTCGGTTTAAAGTTAAAGCAAAATTAAGCACGTTTATTAGTTAGGTTAAGAGCTTCTGGGAGAAAAAGCGACAAGTTACACTTATAAGCTTTTAAGATTTCCAAATAATCCTTGTTTAGCATCTTACTTGTAAATAACACTATCATTTTTCGTTCTTCGCAAATTTAAAATTCCTAATAAAAGGATCCGCGAATGCTTAGCCTAATAAACTTTCGTTTATTAAATGGTTAAGGGACAAAGCTAGGGCTCAACACGCCCGATCGAGTCAAAATTTATTCTTATTCTACCCATTGGGAAAGTCAAAACTGTGACAAAACACTTATTTTATTTTTGAAAATTTTAAATTTTTTCATTTTTTTGGTATTTTTGCAAAAAAATTGGTGGTAAAAACGGGATTACGTGACAACAACGGCTGCAGGCAAAAATCAAATCGAAGATCCCCCCCCCATACTAGAACTAAACATCGTCCTCGATGTTTTAAAAGGGGTACCTACGTAAATCTAAGGCCGTTTATTAAGTGTGCCAAAAGATAAAATGTTAGTCGATTAGATTAGGATATCGGATTCCCAAAATGAAGCTGAGGATGTGAAGCTCGAGTGAATGATAAAACCGAGAGTCTTCACAATCCGGGAAATCCTGGACAATAAACCACAAAACACACAAACACGAATAATGAAAGAGGCGAGCCTCATCACAACACAAAACACTTATTAGCATAAAGAAAGAAGATTGGACTGTATAAGCAAGGTTGCCACCCACGAAGCAACTTGTTTTTGGTTAACACGAGTCACACGCTCGACTACGAACACGAATTCAATTGGTCCATGGGGAAGCAAGTGGATAGGTTTAAATCATCATCGGACTATCATGCAAGCGGGTTTGGATAAAAATAGAATTTTTATGAAAGTTCCACTCCGATGAGAACATTCCGGCATAAAAGAATGATAAATTAAGATTCCGGGATCAAAAAGTGTATCCTCATTCCAGTTGAGAGAAGATATGGAGATAACGGGATATGTTAGAAAAGCAAAGAAAGATCCATACAACATAAGCAAGAGAGAGATTGGTCATACCACAAATGGTACATTCACATTAGTTGTAGACACATTCTTACGAATCCCGGGGTCAATAGAAGTCAAATCTCCCAGATCGGGCTCAATCTTAAATTTGAAACATTCAAGTTCCGGGAGAGGCATGATGTGAGTGAGTTCATCGGCGAACTCCTCATGATTAAAGTCACTCCTATCGGCAGGAGGAAACTGATCATTCGAAAGAATCAAAGACAAAACGAATCATATTGAGAAAAATCAACTGAGTAGTTGTACAGCCCACTAACTCATTTCTTTAAAAATGATCGTTATCAACGAAGAAAGCTTATAATCCGGAAGAGATAAATCAAACGAGTAGTGGGACTGCCACTCTAAATCTCTTCTAGAATTAAAAGCGAAAAGTTTCAGATTCGGGAATATGAATTAATCAAAGGTGTATCTCCTCCAAGAAAAGATTGGGAAATGTGGAGGTAGACTTGATCACAACTTTGGAAGATGGAGTGGGATTATCTCTTAATGCATCGATCTTAGCAATAAGAAGATTGACATTCAACAATTTTTCGACAGAACGGATATCGTCTTTGTTGTATAAAAGAATATCATCAACAACCTCTCAACCACCGGTTCACCTATCTCCACCACTCTAAGTTAAGCTGATCTCAACATCGGGAGGTGATGCCTTGACATAATCGATTCCTCGACCGTAAGGGAGAATCGTCAACACTTGAAGTAATACATCGTCGTAATTGACAACAATCTCAGAATGTTGCATTTTGAGAGCATTAAGAAGGTGTATTTTCACAAAGAGGCACATCACACATTTTGTCGGGAATACCCTCGGACTCACTTGGGATTGGGACAAGGTCCTCAACACTAGACTTTATTACTTCGTCTGATTCCGTTGCTGGAATAGTGTCAAGATGCTCGTCCCCCATACTTAGAGAGTTATCGGGTTCCTCGATTGGTAAAACGGGTGTGATTGCAATGGTATCGTCTTCGTCATCATCATAGCAAATGGGAATCTTCCAATATTGATCTTTAGACGCTTGCTCTTCCGCAATTCGCTTTTCTTCTTCCTTCTTTTGTATAGCTTGACCAACCAAATCACATAAGGTTGTCATTTGTTCCATAAGCTTATTACTAGAATTGAGAAGCTCATTTTGGGAATTGAGAAACTCATTTTGGGAATTAAGAAGCTCATTTTGGGAATTGAAGATTGGATGATTGACGGTATATTGCGGGGGTTGAACTTGGTCAAAACCAAAAGAATTTGAATCATAGCAAGAATTTTGCTCATGATAATAGTCTTCATTCATTGTGACATTGGAAGGTTCATGAGGACCCCTAGCAATTTTCACAGGACAAAAGATATTGTTTGTGGAAAACTCGGTGAAGTTTGTGAAAAATAAAATCAAAGGTGGATGAATTGAAACATGGGTCCTGATTGTAGACAAACGGGACTTGAGGTGGACAATCGTAACCGTAATGAGAATCGTTCCCACATAACTCACAAGAGTATGGCACGTATTGGGATTGTGGAGGATGGTTTGCAACACTTGGAGAATCGTTAGAAGAGTACGGAGTTGAAACATTGATTGGTGTTCCATTTCCAACTTTACAATAAAAACAAACTCCATCGTATTCATTGCACCCACATTGTTGGCATGTACGAAACAGACATTGTTGTTGCAAACTTTGCAAGTTTTGTAGGGGCTCACTAATGGTTTGAGTGTTGCATGGTTCCGGATTAGTGATAATCGGAACTTTCGTTGGACAATTATAGCCGTAATGAGCACCTTTCCCACAAGACTTACAAGTGCATTGTCGACAAAAGATTCCATCTAACGAATCACCGCACTCGTGACAACAATGGTCGATTTGTGGAGGACTTGGTGAGGAATTTTCACCGGGGTCCTGTTTGACAACGATTGGCTCTCGAGGAGCATTAACAACGTTGGTATTGTCGTCGGATGACCCGGAAGTATCTTGAAGGTTTTGAAAAACTTCCTCCAATGTCTTTCGTATTAGAGCACATTCTCGACAATATAGACCACGAACCAGGTCTCCACAATCGAAACAAATTTTTTCAATAATTATGGGTCGTTGAGATGATTCGGGTATTGGAACAAGAATCTTGTCTTCAAGACCCTCTTTTGAACAACAAAAGTCTGCAGTGTACAAAGCTCCACAAGACGAGCATTCTTTAATCGCGCGAATGGGATTTAAACGATAGTCGAATGACGCCATAAGAATTAAACATATAGAGGGATAAGAAAAGAATTAAATGATATGAAGAAAAAGGAGAATATTTTTGGTTTTTCAATTAATTCACAATTTATTTTAACGGACAAAACGATAAGACAACTTAAACCACTAATCGAACTTACTTCACGGTAGCTCTCAAAATGAAAAACGCACAAGCGAGCGGAGGAGTAGGAATAGCGCGAAGCTTATTTCTCCTTTCGGGTCGTAGTTCGTTGGAACGACCCTCCTTATACCCACCTTTTAGTTTGTTAATCAAATCGAGGTGAGCCGTACTTCGTAAGCGACACAAATGGCAAGTTTTTAAATCTTTTGTTCGAGTTGGGAACCAACAAGTTCACCGGAATTTATTATGATAATACCTCAATTGAGAATATTATATTTTGGTATTTTTACCAATTTGTGAATTTTATTTCTTTTTATGGACAATGTTTTTATATTTTTGGTTTTTCTTTTGCTTTTATATGATAATTATACTAATAAAAGAAAATGAAAAATATTTTTGTATTTTTTATATTTTTATAAAAATAGAAGAAAATATTCACAAATTCAAACACAAATTGTCAAACGTAACGATAATCGTTTTCACAGCCTCCCCGGCAGCGGCGCCAAAAATTGATTCGTCAATAATATATATATATATATATATATAATATATAAGCAAACACTCAACCAATTACCTTTACACAAGGAATGGTCAAAAGTTCACCAAAATAAAATATATACGTAGCCGGAAGTATGATTCCCGGGTCGTTTTGTCCCAACGAGGCTTAAATGGAAAATCGAATGACGGATTGATGATTGATGTTTGAATATGACAAAGGTATGATTGGTTTTCTATTTCTACAAGTTAAATATGCAAAAACGATTAAATAAAACCTAAAAACGAAAGCTATATAACTTAAAACCTAAAACGGGCACGAAAAACGAGGGCTAAAAACCTAAATTTTGCAAATTAAACCCTAGAACAAATTTAAAAGCTAAAATAGATTCTAAATGACAAATAACGAAGTTTAAAAAAAACTAGACTAAAAACGGAGGTCGTTTGACCCAAAAACGAGTCAAGACAAGAACGGGAACGAATCCCGTTCTTTAAAAAGTAAATTTTTGAAAAATTAATCCTACAGAAACTTTTATATTTTTCCTACAAAATATATGAAAAAAGAAAATTTTAGAAAAAAGATTTATATTTTTCTGATTAATATTTTATTTTTTATGATTTTTTAAAGTTTTTAAAGAAAATAAATTATAAAAAATACTAAAAGTTTATAAAAAAATCTGAAAAATTTACACAAAATAGCTGAAATGACAAGGGTCCTAGGAAAAATAAGCTAGGTCGCACAGCTTATCAAATAAGCTGTCAAATAAGCCCTCACAGCTTATAGGCTTAAAGGGTCAAAACCCCTTTAAATACCAAAGCGCCCAAGGGTCTAACAGAAAAGACCCAAGGGCGCAGCGGTAGTGTGTGTTGTGTTTATAAAGGGTGAGAGTGGTAGAGGTCGGGGGTTCGAGTCTTGCTCACCCCTGACTTCCCACTTTCCCCTTTTATTTTTTTTTTTGAAAAACTTATAAAATGAAAAAGCTAGAATAAATGAAAATAAGCAACTTTAAAACTTGGAATTCTTTTTGAAAAGCTATAATAAGCCCGGAAATAAGCTAAAAAGCCAACAGTGGCTTATAAACACAAAAGGGCTGTTTGGCTCTTTTTTTTGAAGCCTAATAAGCCAAGGAAGCCTTAAATAAGCTCACACATATTTCAAACAATGCTTACTAAGCATGGTTAAGCAGAATTAGACTAAAAACAAAGGCCAAATAAGCTGGAAAAGCTAGAAAACTAAATTAAGCTTAAAAACACTTCACTAACTACACCTAAGCTTAAATAAGCTCAAATTAAGCTAAGATAAGCTAAGCTAAGGCTAAACTACACTAATAAGCATTCCTAAACATGAGTAAGCTAAAAAGACAGGAAAATAAGCTAAATAAGCTAAGTTACACAAAATGGGTCAAAACAGACAGCAATTCAGTCCCTGGGTGGCTTTTTGAGTGTAAAAATAAGTCACTTAAAGTGACTTTGGGGCTTAATGGCTTATGCCATTGAAAAGAGTGGCCAAAAATCTATTTAGAAAAGCTTTTAAAAAGTATTTTAAAACAAGAATAAGCCCTTAAATAAGCTTGTGAAAAGCTGGCTTATGCTTAGTGTATGCTGAGTAAATCAGCATATACTAAGTATAAGGAGCTTTTTCAATCTTAAAAATAAGTGCTTAATTGGAACTGTACAAGCTTATGGCTTGTACTTTTGAAAACTAGGATCTAAGAGCTTTTCAAAAATGCTTTTTGAAAGGATTTTGAGAAACAAATAAGCTTTGAAAAAGCTTATTAAAGGGCTGTTTTGTCTGTTTTTACACTTAGCACAAAATAGGACAGGTTTGAAAATAAGCTCTAAAAAACTCAAAATAAGCTAAATTTCTTAAAAAGCTATCTAAACTAACTTAACATACCTAATGCAATAAGAAATAAGCAAAGCAATAAGCCACAAGCTCAAATAAGCTAATTTGAGCTAGTGAGCTTAAGGCTGTTTGCAAAACAGCCACAAGCCTACTCTTGGCTTAAAAATAAGACACCTAAAAGGTGTCTTAAGGTCTGGGCTTCCTAAAGCTTATTAAAGAGCTTATGGGCTCTCTAAAAATGTAGAAAGCTTAATGCTTACTACACAAATAAGCTGAGAAAGTTGGGCTTAAACTTGGGCTTTTGCACCAGGGCACAACAAAGCCAAATATTTGACTTGGTTCTTTAACTTCTAACAGTTTGGAGGATAGCAAGAGGGACTTGAAAACAAAAGTTTTACACTTTAAACTTTTGCAAATCAGATTCAAATTGGCATACAAGAGCTAGCCAAAGTTGGCCAAGTGACCACAACCCATTACAAGTTTATTTTTGACCCATTTTAGGCTTGTGCCAAACACCCCTTTATTTTCAAAAAGAGACTTTTAAAGCTAATTTTTAAAGATTTAAACTAAGGGTCTCAAAAACAGATATCTAAGCATAGATAATGAGCCTAGGTTAAGCACAATTTAGATAGGAAATAGCAACAATAAGCTGAAAATGCCATTGCTACAGTAATATTTAAAAAAAATGCAGAAAATTAAAAATGAAATCTTACAAAAGTCCAATGAAAAGGAACCTAGATTCTAGTCCTAAAAACCCCTAAGTCTAACATAATTCTGCATCATAACAAACCCAATGCCATTCCATTTCTGACCCATTTTCATACCTTGCTTCCTTTTCTTCTTCTTTCATATAAGCTCATAAAACTTAAATTTGTGGTTGAATAAAAACACAAGAATTTGAATTAAGATTGACTTTTCATTAAAACTTGGAAATCTACTAAAAACTTGAAAGAACAGTTACACTAAGTGGTAAATAAACTGAAAACATAAAAATTAAAAGTTGGATCTTACATTAAGCTACACAAGGCCTTATTTATACTATAAACTAAGTCTTGGTCTTTTTTCTTCTCTTTCCTTCTTGTGCTTCTTTGTAGACACAAAAACGAAGTGTTTTTGTTATGTGAGAGTGATCTAAGACAAATCCCAGCTATCATTTCTTTTACCAAATCATCATAGCCATCGATTGTGCTTTTTATTGTAAAAAGGGGGATTGCCAGCGTGGATGAGGGTTCTAGGGAGTGGGGAAGGCTTAGTGGATGAGGGGGAAAATGTTTATCCAGGGATTTTTTTGAGGTGCCGAGTAAAAGGATGGGGATACCCGTGAGTGGCTTTGGGTTTTGGGTAAGGTTTTTGGCGGGAAAACCTGTTATAAACAGGTTTGGGGTGACAGGGTAAAGGTTTAGAGATGGGGCAAAAATGGTCCCTCAACCATATATGTGTAGTTGCATCACACGTCCTTGTAGTGTTGAAACTTTAGGGGTTTCTCAACTTCAGTCCCTCAGAGATATATGTGTTATTGCAAATGTAGTCCTTGAATAATACAAGGTTAGGGGGTTGGCAGGAATGCCCCTCTACTTGTATTTTGAATTAATTGCAAATTCCACCCTTGTAGTCTTTTTCTTCTTGTAATACACTTAGGGATTTGGCATTTTTAGTCCCACAAGTTGTATTTTCTGCTTCAGTTTCTCGGAGCTGACTTTGACTCTGTCGGGGTTGACTTTGACTTTGACTATTTGACTTTTCTGTTGATTTTTTGGCTTGATTGACTCTTTGGCTTTGATTTTACTTCGTCTTCTCACACTTTTCCATTTCGTGTTCAGTTTTGTCATTTCTGGCTTTGTTTTTCGTCCTTTTCTGAATATCCATTCCCTGCACAATACAAATGTAAAACAAACATATATTTGGCAGTTTTTGTCTGTTTTTGGTCATTTAAGTCCATTTTTAATGGAAAAATGTATGTGTAATTAAGCACATACCACACACGTAAGGTAGTATGAAGACTATTACATGGCCCCTAGGAGTACACTAAGTGCATGTGAAATATATTAAAAGTGGATCAACCATATTAGGGGGCAAGGTAGTATGAATACGATTACCTGATGGTATCCTTTCTACATAATCTATTACATGGTATCCTTTGTGAATTATGTTTTGCAGGTAACAGATATAGCAAAAATGGACAAAAACAAAGTTAAAATGGACAAAATCAGGCATGAGATTGGAATAGTGCAAGAAATCAAAGCCAAAGGCATATACATATTTAAATGGACCAACCCGTACCCATTTAATGGGCCGGGTCAGCTCATTAAGATTTATACTTTACATAAGCCTAAGCCTTTATAACATATTAAGCTAATCATATATATCTAATCTATATTTCCTATAAACTATTCAGGGCAAGATATAACAAAAGCCAGTCAAATTTGAAATTAACGGGTCAAAGATAATGTTTCCTTATCTCTTTCCCTTCACCCTCATTTTTACAGAGCGAATAACTCAAGGTTCATCCCTCCAATTCACACAACAACGCACACAACCCTTCTTGAAGAAATTTCCTGACACCTCTGACACAACAAAAAGACACACTGGCAATCCTACAAGCTGTGATTAGCTTGGTGGATGGGATGTGGGAATGATCTAAAGGCTCAAAGAGAGTGGATATGAATCAAGGGTTGAGATTTATGCTTGAAGATGTCCTGAAGTCATTAGAAACTTAATCTTCTGCTATAAAAGAGATAGAGAGAAAGCTCACACAAGAAATCATCTAGGGTAGGAGTAGGAGTAGTGTAGTTTAGTAGCTTGTTAGTAGCTTATTTTAGCTTATTGTCTTTCATTTGATGTAATTTACTTTTCAAAAGCTTGTAATCACTTTCAGTTTTAATAAAATTCAAATTTCATTTATATTGTGCCTTAAATTCTGTTTTACTTTTAAGCAATTATGGTTTAAATGTGTTTTGATATAAGCTAATAAGCTCTATAAGCTCTTAATTACTTCATAAGTTTGCTTTCATTCAGTTAAGCCTTTAAAAGCTTAACTAAATTAGTATTCATCTCAATTCTCACTCACAAGTTACCTCAGATATGTTGGTTGTTAAGCAATCATGGAGGGCTTTGGACCTACCATCTTGTTCTAACAAGCTGGAGCCTGTAGATAAGCTCTTAAGAGCATAATTAGATCCCTATTTAGCTGGGATCAATGTACTCATTCTATTTCTTCATTTTAGCTTAATTAATGTTTAGATTATCAATCTGCTTATTTTTTCTTATTCTCTGTTAGTTTGTGCTTATTCATCCTTTATTTACTTAGTTCTTAATATGTTTTCTTTATTTAATGCTTAATCAGTCCTCTTCTAGCTTTAATTTTGAACTCAAAGTTTAAGGGGGTGTTTGGCATAAGCAGCACTAACACATGTTAGTGCTGCCTAAGTTACTTTTGTTCTTTAAGTCAGTTTTAACAAGCTTAAATTTAGCCTAAAAATCAGTTTTCATAAGTTTCTAAAGTTTAAAAATCAAGTTTAAGGTTTAATCTAAACATGGTTTGAATCTGTGGAATTCTAGTTTGATAATTCAGCTTATTTGATTAGATCTTTATAAGTGGCTATTTGGTATTGATTTCATACTTGTTTTTGTTTCATAATGCAGTAGAATAAGGTTAGTTTAAGTGTGCATTTGTCCTTTGTTTTTTTAAGTCAAAATCTGTTAAAGTGTTTTAGTCTCATTTTTCAAAGTTTAAAAAGTCCAGTTTTCAATAGCAAATTTAGGTTAGATTAAGCTTGTTTTAGGATCTGAAATTAATAGTATAAGTTCATTAGACATTAAGATTAATCTGTTCCTACTTTTTTTGGTTTTACAATCAAAACTTATTCAAGCTTAAATTTAGGGATGCAAATTGTTTTTTTTATACTTGAAATAAAAGCCAAAAAATATTAGTGTAGTCTGTCACTTTTTCAAGTCCTTTTTCTAGCTTATTTTCTAAACCAATTTTCTTAATTCTTGTTTTCATGTGTTCTTTGGATGTCAAAGTTAATCTGTTTTTGTATTACAATGATTCAAGTGCTTATTTGGTCTCAATTTTAGCTCAAAGTTGGTCATTTTTTATTAAAAACTACATGTTAAGTCTGCTTTCATTTTAGCTTTTAAGAGCTTTTTAGATCATTTTGTTAGTTAAATCCTTGTCATATTTGCTTATTAGGTCTAGGTAGTTATTTGTTTTTAGCTTATTAACTTTCCATTTTCTTATCAAGTCTTAAAAAAACCAAAACAGTTTTGCTTATTGTCCTTACCTAGTTTTATTCATTCTGCCACTTTTAAGCTAGCTTATTCTAGCTTAATATTGAGTTTCAGCAAAAAGTTCATTTACTAAGTTTGCTTATTTTAACCTGTTCTATAAAAGTATAAAAAAAGAAAATCAAAAATTTTTTTTTAGCAAAAAGGAAGTCCAAGACTCGAACCTGTGACCTTCCCCTTATAACACACACTCCTTACCGTTTGCCCATGGGTCTTTTTCATCATATGTTTGTTTCATTTTATTAATAAACCAACTTTAGTTCATTTGCTTATCCGAGCTTTATTTGCTTTTTAACTGCTTATTCTTTCAGCCAAATTTCCAGTTTTCATTTTTAATAGATTCTAAATAGGTTAAAGTATTTTTCATAATTTTTTTAGATTTTTAATAATTAGTTTACTATTTTTAATATTTAATTTAGATTAAATATGTTTTTAATTCATAAAAAATAAAAAAAAAGATATAATTTCTTTTTCAAAAATTATTTTAATACATTTAGGTTTTATAAATTTGCAATTTGAAGTTTTAGGGTTAAATTTGATGTTTTAGGTATTTAGTCGCATTTTATTTAGCGTAGAATTTAATTGCTTTAAATGTTTAATTCTCGTTATTTTTAGTTTTGCGTGCCTTATTTGTCTTTACTTTTGCGTTATTAGATTTAGAATTCAAAACCACCAAAACTTTTAGACATTCAATCTTCGATTATCAACATGAATAAATTTCCCATTCACTCTCACGAGGGAGAAACGATACTCGAGTTGATTACTTTTATTTCTTCTATGAGTATTTTATGATACTTTGCTTTATGTATTATGTATTTTATTCTATATATTATATATATTTGAGGGTTATTTGTTTGATACGTATAACAATCGGAACATCAAAATGGCGCCGCTACCGGGGAGAGGTGTAGCGATTTTTACGGGATTGTTCGTGTTCGAGCCTTGAAGATCCTTTCCCCGTGAAATTTTTAGTTTTATTTTATATAAAAACACAAAAATATTTTACACTTCTATTTTATCTTCTTTTATTTTAATATTGAAAATAACCGTGTGTTAATTGTCAAATCGGCTCACCTTTAGTAAACAAACTATAAGAGAGGTATAAGGAGGGTCGATCCTACGAACTTCGACCCGAAAGGAGAAGGTTTTTAAAACGCTTCGCGCTTACCCGCTCCTCCGCTTCTTTGTGCATTTTTTAGAGAGCTACCGTGCACCTTTGACTTTCGGTTACCAAAAATATTTTTCTTTGTTATTTTTATTATTTCTTTTTCTTATGTATTATTTTAAAAATCTATAAATATTCTTCTCTATCCTCTTAATTCATTTAATTCTAATTCTCTCTACCCTCTTCTCCGATAATTCTTCAACATGTCTTGGTTTTCAAGGTGCTCGTGGTGTGGAGGTCCGTTTAACAGTGGAAATTGTCGGCATTGTACTAATATAAGTTTCGGAGATGAGCCCGTCTACGACTCTAATCCAAATTCTTATAATCAAACTCCCAAATTTTCTAACCCACTTCCACACCACAACTATAAGACAAATAGGTCCGACACGGGAGCAGCTTTTCAAGCAGAATTTGCAAAATTTCAGCAGAACTTTGAACGATTTATGGCTCAGCTGAAGTGCTCACACTGTGGTGGTCTTTTTAACGGTGGAAATTTTCCAAGTTGTAGCATTGTAGGAGCCGGAAACGAGTTTTTCCATGACCCTTATCCTTTTCCTTACGATAATACACCCGACTTTTATGATCAACCACCACAGCATAATGTCGAGACATACTCGTGCGAGTTATGTGGTAACAATTCTCACTATGGTTTTGATTATCCACCACGGGTACCGCTTGTCTATGAGCAGGAACCGTGCTACAATCAAAACTTTAGTGATAATTATTATCCACACAAAATTCACCGAGTTTTTCTCAACAATATCTTTGCTGCGAAAACTGTGGGGGTCCTCATGAAAGTTTTCAATGTTAACCGATGAATCAAAACCACTTTTAGCATAATTCTAACTATTCAGGTTTTGACCAACCCCCGCAGTATTCCATCAATCATCAATAAGACCTTAATCAGCAAAGGATAAGTGATGTGCACGATAGATAGGATAAACTAGAAGAGTCACAGAATGAACTTCTCAACATGGTGTGATCATTTTGTGAAATGGTAATTCAACAAAAGCAGGTGGCTAATATTAGTACTTATACTCCTGAACCTTCGCGACGTTACAATTACGAGGATGACGATGATGACGAGGAGTATTCTATTCCTTTAAATAAAATGCCTCAAATTCTTTGGTATATTGCTCTCGCTCCAGTCTCTTCTATTATGGAACCTAAAGACTCTCTCATCATGGGGGACGAGCATCTTAACACTATTCCTGAAAAGGAATCAGATAAATTCATAAAGTTTAGTGTTGAGGGCCTTATCCCAATCCCAAGTGAGTCCGAGGATACTTCCGAGGGCGATAGTGAGTATGATTTGCCTTCGTGTGATGATTTCTCTTCCATCAATGTTCCTTGTGATAATTCTGTAACTTTATCTAACCCTCTCTTCGATTCAAATAATGATTTTACCTCTAGTGATGACGAGTCACTATCCGATGAGGACGTTCCGGAAGATAATGTTAAAATTTACTCGAACCCTCTTTTCGAATTCGATGACGAATACATCTCTAGTGACGTAAATCCTCTTTTTGATGAGGTGTTAGAGGACATCCGAGAGCGAGGACTCCTATGTTTCTAAACTTGATGAGCCGGATTTGATAGTCACACCTCTCTCTGCTTTTAATAAGGATGAATGTTTCGACCCAGGAGGCGATATTGATGAGATCGATGCGTTTCTAGATATTGTTGTTTCTTCGGATTTTGAGGATGATTATTGATAAGTGCTTAATTACACATATCTTTTACCTCCAAAAACGAGCTTAAATGACCAAAAACAGACCAAACAAAAACTGACACAAATATATGTTGTTGTTTTGCTTTTGTATTGTTGCAGGAAGTGGATATCAACAAAAGACAGAAAACCAAGCCAAAATGACAAAAAACTGAGCATGGAATGGAAAAAAGACTTGCAAAAAATCAAGGCCCAAAGCAAAAAATGCCCAAAGTCAGAGTCAATATGAAGAATCAGCAGTCTAAACGGAGCCAGAACTTATGATTACAATTGAATGTCTTTCTTAACCCATATGATGGGCCGGGAAAGCCATATAGTATAATTATGAAGACTGTGATGACAAATATGGGACCTCAATCATTTACTACAGCCCATTGCTGTGGCCATTTGAAAAGCTGTGAAGACTTTGAGGCCCAATCCTTGCCCAGTTATCAGCCCAATCTCTGCCATTGTACACACAAAACCCTCTTCATAACCTTATTGGGCTTGAAAAAGCCCAATAACCAAGCCTAAACCTTATTGGGCCCAGACACACTCAATTGGGCCCAGACACACTCAATTGGGCCCAATACAAGCCCAATACTCTTTTTATAAAACTCAAGGAACAAAAATGTAAATTAAAAACCTAGTTTATAATTAAAAATGAAAAAAAATAAAAGAAAGGGGGCAAAAATGCCAGTTTCTGAAAGTTGTGTTATTAAGAAAAATGGTTTAATAAACACATGGGCTGAAATTGCATTTTTCCAAAAACTTTTTTTCCTTTTTAGTTAAAACAGCAGGGACAAATTTGCCATTGCCAAAACCCTTTTAAACTCTTTTAGTTATAAACCACAAGGACCATTTGTGTTATTTCCCAAACTTTGTTATAACTAAAAAATGGGCCTAAAAGGAAATGAAAAGAGAAGAAAAGAAGAGGGGCTGTTTTTGCACCATCTCCAAACAATTCTTTTAAACCTGCAACCACATCCCGTACCCGCCAAAACCCAAACAGCCATTTCCCACGGTTTTTCTTCCCAAACCACCTCTCAAGTACCCTTCCCAGCTCACCTACACCACTTCCCACAACCCATTGACCCTATAACCCTCTCCCCTGGCACAATCACTCAACCCAACGAACCCCTTCAATGGTTGAGAATGCTACAAAGCCAATGGAAGGCTAGGATTGCCTTGGAGCAATTGCACACTCACTTCCATGCTTATCCCAAGTCCAAGAGAAGCTTTTGGATTCTTATAAAGAAGGAACAAGCAAAGTAGAAAATTTAAACTGTTTTTTTACCTTTCTTAGATTAATTTTACTTAGTTTGCTGTAAATATTTTAGTAATTCAGTTTCTTTTTAAGTTTTCCATTGAATACTTTCAGTTTTAATCATGTTAATGTGTGTTTGTGAAAATTACATTGTCGAATTTGAAGTATCATTTGTGTAGTTTATTCTTGGTTTTAAATCTTGTTTAGACAATGTGTTAATGTGATTTAAACTTCCTTGTAACATAGGTTCATTGCTTTTACTATACTTAAAAAAGCTATAAAAATCCGAATTTATATAATAAGGGGGGGTTTGGTTTAGTGTTATTAATGGCGTAGTTGGGGGTTTCGGTATGGGTATTGTCACTCTGCCTACTTTTGGATGAGTGTAGTGGGCTTTATTAAGTCTATTTAATCCACCCTAATTTTTGTTTTAAATAAGTTTTTATATTGTTTTGTTGTACTCGGTACTTTGTTACTATTTGCAATAGTTTGTTTTTCTCTTTTGATGCTTTTGATGCGTTTGCATAACCTTTGGTGTGCTCTAATGGTTGTGTTAACTAGCACTTTTAAAAGCCCCTGGTGCTGTCTTTGGTTTGTCTGATTATGTCTTGGGTGTGTGGTGGCATGTGGGTTTGTGAAATCAGCCATCTGGTTGCCACATATTCAGCAGCTTTTATTTGTTTTTAGGCCCTCATATTTTGAATTTTTGATGTGGTGTATCAATTTTTTCCGGGTTTGGAGGTTTTGTGGCTATTGTTGCTCTTGTGAGCTTTTGGGCATAAGCCCTATAAGCCCCGTGCCAGGTGGCTTGCGCCCCTGTGCGGGAGACTCTTGTCTGCCGCTTGGTTAGAGCGGCGGGGGGGTGGTCTGCTCGGTGGTGGGGGTGCGGGGGGTGTGGAGAGGTGGTCGTGGGACGGGTTAGGCCACCTTGCGTGGCGGTGAGTTTCGATCGCGGGTGCGGTCGGTTTGGTGGCTGTTGGACTAGTAGGGGCGGGGGGAGGGGTTTGAGGGATTATGTGAGGTTCTCTGTATTATGCGGTGGGGTGGGAGGTGGAGTGTGTTAGGCTGAGTGGTGGTAACAAAGAGCCCGTGGGTGCGAGGCCAAAGTTGGGGAGTGCGGTGGGGGGGGAGGTTTGAAATTTTTGACTTGTTTTTGTTGAGTGTTGCGGTGGTTGGGAGGCTGAACATGGTTGAAGATTGGGCGAGTGAGGTAAGGGGTGGGATAGTAATGAGGTGGGGAAAAGGTGGGGGTAGGGGGGTGAGGGGGGGGGAGGGGGGGAAAGGGTTGGGGGGGGAGGGGGGGGGCGTGGGTGGCAAGAGGGGGGACGTGCGGGGGGGGTCGGGCGGGGGGGAGAGGGGGGGTAGGGGGTCGCGGTGGGGCGGGGCGGGAGGGGAAGGTGGGGGATGAAAGGGGGGGAAGCGGGGCTGGGGCGCGAGGTGGTAGGGGAGGTGTAAGGGGGATAGGGGTGGGGTCGGTGGGGGCGGGGGGGGGGGGGGGGGGGGGGGGGGTGGTGAGTGGGGGCGGAGGAGGGGAGGGGGGGGGTGGTGGGGGGGTCGGGGGTGTCGGGGCGCTGCGGGAGGAGGGGGGGCACTGGGGCGGGTGGTAGGCGGGGGGGTGGGGGGGGTTGGTTGGGGGGGGGTGGGCGGTTGGGTAGGGTGGGTGTTGGGGGGGGGGGGCGGAGCGGGGGGTAGATGGGGGGAGGTTCGAGGGGGGGGTTGGGCGGAGGGGGGGGGGTGGGGTTGGTGGGGTGGCACAAGGTGGGGGGGGATTTGGCGAGGGGTGGGGGGGGGTGGTTTGGGGGGTGCTCGAGTGGGAGGGGGATGGGAGTGCGGGAAGGGGCGATGTGGGGAGCGGCGGACGGGGGGGGGGTGAGGGGGGGGGGTGGGAGGAAGGTGGAGAGGGGGGGGGGGAGGGGAGGAGGGGGGGTTAGGGGGGGGGTGGGGGGAGGGGTTGGGGGGGGGGAGTGGGGGGCCGTGGGGGGGAGGGGGGGGTTGGGGGGGGGTGGGTTGGGGGAGGGGGGGGGGGTGGGGGGTGTGGGGGGGAGATGGGGGCTGCGGGGGGGAAGGGGGGAGGGGGTGGGAGGCGTCAGGGCGGGCGGGGGAGCGGGCGGGGGGGGGGGGGTGGGGGAGGGTGGGGGGGGGGGGGGGGGGGTGGGAGGGCGGGGGGAGGTTAGTTGGGGGTGGTGGGTGTAGGGGGGGGGGGTGTGGATGTTGGGGGGGGGGGGGGGGTTGGGGGTCGGGGTGTGGGGTGGGAATTGAGTGCGGGGTACAGTTTGTCTATTAGTTTTTTTTTTTTTTTATTTTGTTTTCTTCTTTTTTTTTTTTTATTTTTTTTATCTTTTTTCCTTTTTTTATTTTTTTTTTTTTTTTTTTTTTTATTTATTTTTTTTTCTTTATTCTTTTTTTTTTTTTTTCATTTTTTCTTTTTTTTTTATTTTTTTTTTTTTTTTTCTCCCTTTTTTTATTTTTTTTTTTTTTTTTTATTTTTTTTTTCATTTTTTTTTTTTAATTATTTTCTTTTTTTTTTTTTTTTTTTTTTTCTTTTTATTTTATTTTTCTTTTTTTATTTTTTTTTTTTTTTTATTTTTTTCTTTTTTTTTTTTTTTTTTTTTTTTTTTTTTTATCTTTTCTTTTTTTTTTTTTTTTTTTTTTTTTTTTCTTATTTTTCTTTTTTTTTTATCTTTTATTTTTTTTATTTTTTTTTTTTTTTCCTTTTATTTTTTTTTTTCTATTTTTTTTATTTTTTTTTTCTTTTTTTATTTGGCCTTTTTTTTTTTTTTTTTTTTTTTTTTTTTTTTTTTATTTTTTTTTTTTTTTTTTTTTTTTTTTCTTTTTTTTTTTTTTTTTTTTTTTTTTCTTTTTTTTTGTTTTTTTTTTTTTTCCCTTTTTTCGATTTTTTTTTTTTTTTTTTTATTTTTTCTCCTTTTTTTTATATTTCTTTTTTTTTTTTTCTTTTTTTCTTTATTTTTTTATTTCCTTTTTTTTTTTTTTTTGTTTTTTTTTTTTTTTTTTTTTTTTTTTTTTTTTTTTTTTTTTTTGTTATTCTTTTTTTTTTTTTTTTTTTTTTTTTTTTTTTTTTTTCTTTTTATTTTTTCATTCTTTCTTTTTTTCCTTTTTTTTTTCTTTTTTCTTTTTTTTTTTTTTTTTATTTCTACTTTTTTTCTTTTTTTTTTTTTTTTTGTTTATTTTTTGTTTTTTTTTTTTATTTATTTATTTTTTTTCTCTTTCTTTTTCTTCTTTTTTTTTTTTTTTTTTCTTTTTTTTTTTTTAAAATTTTTTATTTTTTTTCTTTTTTTTTTTTTTTTTTTTTTTCTCCTTTTTTTTTCTTTTTTCTTTTTTTTTTTTTTTTTTTTTTTATTTTCTTTTTTTTTTTTTTTTTTTTTTTCTTTTTGTTTTTTTTTTTTTTTTTTTTTTTTATTTTTTTTTCTTTTTTTTTTTTTCTTTTTTCTTTTTTTTTTTATTTTTCTTTTTTTTTTATGTTTTATTACTTTTTTTTTTTTATTCTTTTCTTTTTTTTTTCTTTTTTTATGATAAATTGTTCCCCTAAAGGCCCTTGACAGTTTTCTTTTATAGCTTTTTGATAATAAGCACTTTGGACCCACCTTGCAATCGGGGTCCACTTCAGGGACCATTTGTGTAATTTCTTCTTTTATAGTTATAATTGTTAGTCCCTGTGGTTAGTTAGCCTGTTACCCGTTTGTCCTTGTGTCCTTTCATGTTAGGTCTTTCTGTATAACAACAGTTAACTTTAGTTAGTTTATTTAATTTAATTAATATAAATTAGGTTTAGATTTAATTAGTTTAATTACTTTTTATTTAAATAGTAAAATTTGGGCATTTTTATATTTTTAGAATTGTTAACTTTTTCTTTATTTAATTTTATTTTTTCAGAATTTTTATAACTTTTATTTTTTGTCTTTTTCTATTTTCTTAGTTTTAATTAGTTATTAATCTTTAAAAATTCATAAAAAATCCAAAAATTAATAAAAAAATATTTTTCTTTTTTGTAAAATTTTCTTTTGTCATTTAGTGTCTAGGAAAAATATAAAATTTAGTATAGGCCTTATTTTCATTAAATTTCAGTTTTAGACCCGTTTTATCCGGGGTGCGGTTTTACCGTTTCTTTTCGTTTTACATTCAAACGACCTCCGTTTTAGTTCTAGTTTTCTTTATTTTTCAAGTTAAGTTAATTAGAATTTAATTTTGATTTTTAATTTAATTTAGCATTTATTTTCTTAATTTTTAGTATTTAGGTTTCCCGATACCTGATTCTGTTCCCCGTATTTTAGTATAAATTTAATTTTAGGATTTCCCTATAACTAATTTTGTTTCCCGTAGTTTTTAAGATCCCCATTTCCTTTGCTTGTTTTCCCGTAGATTAAATTAAGTTTTATTTAATTAATTTTAGTTGTAATTATATCAGTGTTTCCATCATATCATATATTTCCCATACAGTATATTTTCTCATCAAACCAGGATTCTTTCAATTGCAGCCTCGTTGGACTACGACCCGGGAATATCTCTTCCGGAATCTTTTTATTATTGATTCTTTCTTGTGTATTTTATCCTTTTGTGGAATTTGACCTTTTGCCTTGGTCAAGGGCATTCGGTTAGAATCTGCATTAGGGTTGCTATATAAGTGTGTGCTATCAGCGAATCAATTTTTGGCGCCGTTGCCGGGGAGGCATTTGCTACGATTGTTATCCGACTTTGATCTGAACTTGTCTTATTATTAATATATCATATTAAAAAAAAACCCAAAAAAATATTTTTCTTTTCTTTTTATTAGTACATATCATATAAAATAAATAAATAAATAAAAATAAAAAAAAAAAAAATTTCCATAAAAATTAAAAATCACTAATTGGTAAAATACCAAAATATAATATTCTCAACTGAGGTATTATCATAATAAGTTCCGGTGAACTATTGAGTTCCCAACTCGAACAAAAGATTTAAACAACTAGCCTTCTGTTCACTTACGTTATACGGCTCACTCATTCTGATAACAAAGCTATAAATGTGGGTATAAGGAGGTTGTTCCTAGGAACTACGACCCAAAGAGAGGAAATATGCTTCGGCTGTCCTATCCTCCGCTCACCTGTGCGGTTTTTCATTCTGAGAGCTTACCGTGAAGTATGATCGATTTATTTGGCTTAAATTCTCTTATCTGATTTGTCCAATGTGAATTATGTTGTTATTAAATCCCGAAAACAAATATTAATCTTCTTTTTCCTCTTAATGTTTAATTCTTTTTCTTGTCCTATTACTTTGTTTAATTCTGATGGAGTTTTTATATGTTTGAATGTGTAGGGAAGGTGGACAACCGACGGATAACTTCTTATAGTTATTCGTGCACGTGCAACAGTGCGGTTGTCGTCTCATTGATGGAGTTTGTTTAGTTGATACTTATGGAATGAAAATCAAATGCGATTTTCAAACTACCGTAAAATCTTTTGATCAATCTCCAAGTTCTCCTCACCACCCCCACACTTAAGCAAATCTTGTGTGAATTTTGCGGGGAAACGATACTCAATATTGTCCACTGCTGTACACCCTCAAAGCCATGTTTTTCTATCCAGCGCCAAATTACTAGCCTTGTTAATTTCAAATTCCCCCTTGCAGATTGCTTAATCTTCAACAGCAAATCTTTGCTGTGAAAATTGTAAGGGTCCTCATGCGGACTATTTGAATGTCAACCGATGAGTTAAATCTCTCATTCTTCGGTTTTGACCAATTCAAACCCAGCAATTTTCCGTCAATAATCAAACCTCTAAACCAATGAGCATGGAAGCTTTGCAAGCCCAAGAGGACCTAATGAAATCGATTGAAAGCTTTCTCAAAAAGTTTAATAGTATCTCTTTTGGGAAAACGCCTAAGGTTCTATTGCAAGCTTGGGACAACTTTTTTGAAGTTAAGCACGCTCAATCCGAGGAAGTGCAAGAATTGCATTAGAACTTGTTCAAGGATGTGAATAATCATAAGTGACGAGTATCTGAGTACATCAATACTCGGCTTGGAATTCGCCCTCTCGTTCTGTGATAATGATGGAGTCGAGGACTATACCATTGCAATCACACACCGAATCACCAACCAATAGACGTTAACTCTCTAAGTTTGGGGGACGAGCATCTTGACACTATACGGCAACGGAAATCGGACGAATTCATAAAGTCTAGTAGTCGAGAACCTTGTCCAACAACCCTATTGAGTTCGAGGATTTTTCGGTCGATGAGTGTGATTTGCCTCCAATGATGATCTCTTCATAAGATTCATGATTTTTACTTTCTCCAAACCTCTCTTCGATATAGATGATGATTTTTACTTAAGTGACGAGTCATTTTCGAGGAGGGACATCCAAAAGAGAAATTTTATCATTTTCTCTAATACTTCTATTTGATCTTGATGAAGAAATGGCTTCGTTAAGGTAGATCGATTAATGATGAGGGGCTGGAATGCATCATTCCAATTCCACCGGGAATTGATTCTTTTGATGCTGAATCTATGATCTTGTAGAATCGTGCTAAATCGAGACAATTTCGATTGATTCTTCTAAGATCGATTCTCTTTCCAATGAGTTCGGCGTTAACTCATCCTTCACCTTATCTTTCCACCAGAAATTGCGAAAGTTGAAATTTTTGACCGAAGGTGTTATTCTGTTTTTGGAAAGTTTGCTCTACGATAAATCTTCTCCCACGACCTCCGAAGATCTTCAAGCCAATTCTAATGCATATCGAATCTTCTGCCCTAAATCTCATATTCCCGTTGCGGATAATGTTATCTTTATGGAGGAGATTGACCTTGTTTTCTTGCTGATGACGGATCATACCACTCAGGTATTTGGAGAGTGATGATGCGACTCCGTAGATTGACGATACTTCTATTTCCCTTCGGGTTCGATCGTTTTTATGTTGTTTATCCCAATTCGGGAAATTACATTGTTGTGGTGAAAGACATCCTCGTAGATGTACTAATTGTTTTACCCACCATTCCATCCTGGAGCAAGATTTCATACCCACTAGTGAATTTTTCGGCTTTATGTTGTATGGATCTTTCTCCCAATTTTTGATTATCCGGTTATTCCGCCTTCTCTTATCTTCCTTGGGGGATGAAGAACCATATTTGATCTCGGCATTTCAATAAGTATCATTCTTCTAAGCCGGATGTATCTCATCGGAGTGGAACTTTCATGAAATTCAATACTTATCGTAGTCACTTGAATGAAAGTCCGATAATGATTTTAATTTCCACTTGTTTCCTCAAGGATCCATAAATCCTTGTGATGGGTCAAGCATCGCGACCCTAATCAAGCGCATCGTGGGAGGCTCCATGCTTATTCCGTAGTTGCCCCAATTTTCTAATATAAATAAGTTTTGGTTGTTGTGTAAAATAGCTTGTCTTTTCATTTACCCGTGTTTTCCATGTGTTGTATTGTTATTGCTCCAGGAATTGGCCAGGATTGTGAAGGACTCTCAGTTTGTCATTCTATCAAGAGTTTCTCATCTCAGCTTCAATTGGGAATCCGATATCTAATCTGATCAACTAACGTTTTAAATTTTGGCTACCCTCATAAACGCTTAGGATTTAATGTAGTACCCTCAAAAACGTCCGAGGACGTATGTTTAGTTTCTAGTTTGGGGGGTATCTTCGTTTGATTTGTTTCTGTAGGCATTATTACCACGTAAACCCGTTTTTACCACAAAAATACCAAAAAAATGAAATATTGAAAATTTTTCAAAAAATATAATAAGATTTTGTCAAGTTTTGCTTTTCTTTTGGTAGAATAAGAATATTTTTGACTGATGCGGGCGTGTTGAGCCCTAGCTAGTTCCTTTAGGCCAAGCTTTCACGAACTCTATTGATTGAATTTTAATAATTGTCGAGAACGAGAAATGATTGGAGTTAATTATAAGTTTTGTGCAAGCAAAGATCTTCATAAAAGCTTATACGAGTACTTGTGGTTTTGGTATCCCGGTGAATTTCTAATCCACTAATCATACGTACTCAATTTAATTCAACTAAGTCTAAGCGATGTTTTCAGCAAAAGCTTTAAATTAGTAACTTGAGTTTTCCAAAAGCGGTTTTTATAGTAATTTAATAGATAAATGCTCAAAGAAGCATGAATGAAATTGAATGCAAAATGCAGGAATATTGATAATTTTGCCAATGAAGACATGCAGTTGATATTATGGAGCAAGAAAAGATGTGTCGTGATATCCCACTCGCTAGCAAACGTGGTGGGGGTTCAAACTAAGGACGTTTTGCTTCTAGGATTTGGTGTGTCGTGATCATCTCACTTGGAAGAAAGGTCTAGGTGAGGGTTCAAACTAAGACACTAATCCTTAGCCATATTAGGAATAAGGTGTTGATGTGATTTCCCACTACGCTAGCAACGGGGTGGGTTTTCAAACTAAGAACACCAGTCGTTGGTTGTGATATCCTATCCGTTAACCACGAGGTAGGGGTTCAAACTATGCAACGCATTCCTCGCTTTAAAGAACTTGATGATTATGATGTGAATATCGTTAGCAAAAAGTTCTAAAGTCTAAATCTCGAAATCGAGTTACGAAGTGTATAGTTGTTGCTTTGAGTCATGATCATTTTTGGTTTATGACTATGAAAATAAGTTGGTATATGGTTAACATTAACATGAGTACACGCATTTCAATGTATATCCATGTTGGAGTTGAAAGTTCACATTTCAATAAGTATGAGGGCTTAACATATAGTCTTATATCGACAATGATCTTGTTTAATTGCTTAGCTTGTGATTGTGAAAAATCGAGTCGATGAATTATCGTAAGGGACATCCGTAGTTCACTCTACGGGGCGTTTATCATTCTATGATACCAGTATTATAAAATAAAGAAAGTCAAAACTTGTTAAAAATGAGAAAATCCAAATATATTAGTTGTTGTTAGTGTAAATTCAGAAAATGGTAATACGGGGCTTTTCTTATGAAGTTTACTTCATAACATTGCGTTGGAGGACCAAAATACATTAGTTTGGGGGATTTGATAAGTGCTTAATTACACATATCTTTTACTCCAAAAACGAGATTAATGACCAAAAAAAGGCACATAACTGCCAAAATATATGTTTGATTTTGCATTTGTATTGTGCAGGAAGTGGATATAACAAAAAGACAGAAACCAATCCAAAATGACAAAATGAGAATGGAATGAAATGACTGTGCAAAATCAAGGAAAGTCAAAAAAATGCAAAGTCAAGAGTCTTACTGAAGAATTCAGCAGTCAAACCGAGCCGGAATCTGAAGAATACTATGAATGCATTCTTAACCATATGATGGGCCGGACAAGCCATAGTATAATTATGAAGTATGTGAAGACCAAATGAGATTAAGGCAGGTACCTAGTGAACCTACAAAAAAAATCAGAGCTTAAATCTATTGGGGAGCTTATAAAAAAAACTGCTGAACTTATACTATCAAAGGTTTGAAAGGACTTAAGGACAGAATGGCAAAGTACAAAAGAGCACTTAAACTTAACTAATTCTACTGCATATTGAGCCTAAGTAGAGCACAAGACAAGACCTTAAATGAAGCTTTTTAAAAGATTAAGCAAATAAGCAGTTTAAACCACTTTTACGACAGCAGACTTCATTTGTTGAGAGATTATCTATAAAACTTATCAAAAAAATGAATGAAAACTTAAGGAAACTATCTTGAAGGCTTAATTAGAGCTAATCTAAACTGAATAATGACCCAAAAGAAAAATGCACCTGGTTTTGACCCGTTTTAAACCATTACACCAGTTGTCCCAAACACCCCTTTAAATTCAGAAACTCAATTTATAAAGCAATGCTAAGCTGATTTGAGATGAATTTTATAAAAACAGATAATGAATAACATAAATGAGGAACAAACAAGCAATTTCAAACAGAAAATAAGCACTTATTTATAAGATAAGCTAATTGGCAGTTTTAACTAATATATGGACAGTTTTAACTAACACTTGGTTTTAACTAATCTTAATGATCTATAATGAAAATTTATGACATAATAAGCTGATAGGAGGTAATATAAGCAAGAATAAGCTCTAAACAGTAAAAATAAGCAATTCTACAGTACTTAGCTTAAAGAGAATAAAGATGTAAGACCTTGGTCCTTAGCTATGACAGAAGTTATCAAGAGCTCAAATGAGCTTATCTGGTAGCTTATTAACCCCCTTAGCCTATCCAGGATTGGCTTATTACCCAACGAACTTATTTCCAAGCATGTATACCTAATGGAACAGTCACCTTCTTCTTAACAAGGAAATCAAAGAACTTTGAGCTTTTATTAAACTTTGAAATAACTTACAACTGAAAACATTTTTTAAAAGACAAAGGAAATGTAAATTACATAAAGTAAATTATAACTTTTAAAAACAAGACATGGATTTGAACTCTCTAATCACACCCTAAAACTTGTGCCCTGGTCTTCGTATTTATAGCCATTAGTTTTCTAGGGATAGTGTTTGTTGTGTTTATTTAGTGAGAGCAAACCAGAAACCAATCTTGACACTTAACACCATCTTGTGCTTTTTTTGATCTCATACCCATCGTTGGATTAGCTTGTAAAGAGTGGGATTGCCAACATGGCAAGGTATCTTTTGACAAGGGTTTTAGTGGAGGGGGGTGAGGGTATTGTCCATTGGAGGCTTTAGGGGGTTGCAGGGTAAAAATGGGGAAGACAACCTGTGAGTTATCCTGGGTTTTCTTTGGCGGTAAAAATGCTTTTGGGTGTCAGGGGTGAAGGTTGGGGTATTGGCAACTTCAGCCCTCCAAGTTGTTTATATTTGTTACAAATCAAGTCCTTTATGGTGGGGTTAAACTTTGGGACTTTAGGATGTTGGCACAGTTAGTCCCTCTGGTTATAAGTCTTCATTGCATCGTTGGTCCCTTGTGATTAAAAAAAGGTTTTAACAGTTGGCAACTTTGCCCCCTCATTGTTATGATAGTGCTTGTAAAATAAGTCCTTGTGAGGTAACGACAAAGGGGGTTATGGGTGATTTGGGCTAAACGAGGGTTATCTATGTATTGGGCTTTTGGATTAATATGGGCCAGATGGGTTAAAGTGAGTATTTGGGCTTTTGTACTTTAAATGGCTATATAAGTCTTTATAAATACATTAATGGGCTTATCCGGCCCATTAGATGGGTTCGAGTAGCCCGTTAAGTATTTTTCATTTTTGGCATCGGGTTTGACTTTTTGTTGACTTTGACTTGGGACTTTTCAGCTCTTTCCAAATCCATGCTCGGTTTTGTCCAATTTGGCTTTGTTTTTGTCCTTTTGTCGATATTCGATACCTGCACAGTACACAAAGCAAAACAAACATATATTTGGCAATTTTTGTCTATTTTTTGTCATTTAGGCTCGTTTTATTAGGTATAAAATATGTGTAATTAAGCACATATTAGGGGTCCTCATGAAAGTTTTCAGTGTCAACCGATGAATCAAAACTACTTTGAGCTTAATCCTAGCTATAATTTCGACTGACCCTCGCAGTATCCCATCGATCAATCACCTCCTCAAGAAATGAGTATCCAAGATATGGAGGTTCAGAAGCAGCATTATTTAGAGGAAATGCTAAGTATAAGTAATCAAATTCAGATTAAAGATTATCGTAATGAGAGAATAGATACTCATTATAGAAGGGAATGTGAAATTAAGATTGATAAGCTTATGGGTAATTTTAATAAAATGAGTACTGAAATTATGAAAATGGAGAAAGAGCTTCTATAGCATGCTGCTAATGTTAGTACTCATACTCCTAAGCCTTCTTGACTTTTCAATTTTATTTATGATGATGACGATGATGACGAGGAGATTACTTTTCCTTTGAATGAAATTACTTCTAAAATTTCTATGTCTATTGTAATCACACCCGTCTTACCAACTATTGAGCTCGAGGACTCTCTTAACATGGGGGACGAGCATCTTAGCACTATTCCTGAAAAGGAATCAGACAAAGTAATAAAGTCTAGTGTTAAGGACCTTGTCCCAATCCTAAGTGAGTCTAAGGATACTTCCGAAAGTGATAGTGATTGTGATTTACCTTCGTATGATGATTTCTCTTCTATTGACGTTCCACGTGATAATTCTGTGACTTTATATAACCCTCTCTTCGATGATAATGATGATTTTACCTCTAGTGATGATGAGTCACTTCCTGAGGAGGATGTTTCAAAGGAAAATTTTAAAATTATTCGAACACTCTTTTTGAATTTGATGAAGATTACATCTCTAGTGTCGTGAATCCTCTTTTTATTAAGGTGTTAGAGGACATCGAGAGCGAGGACTCCTATGTTTCTAAACTTGATGATCTGGATTTGCTAGTCACGCCTCTTTCTAAGCTTAATGAGGATGAGTGTTTTGACTCGGGTGGTGATTTCATTTTGGAAGAAATTGAAGCTTGGCTTACAAGTGATTCCATTCCACTAGAAATTGATGATGCCAACTTTGATCTGAATGGAGACATTCTTATAATCGAGAAGTTATTAAATGATGATCCATCATCTCCTCTTCCCTCGAAAGAACTTAATTTTGAGGAACATAAAGTAATAAAATATGACATTTCTACGGATTTTAAGGATGATTATTATGACTCGGAAGGAGACATTATCTATCTTTAGAGTTTGCTTATTAAGGACACTATTCCTAATCTCCCTCCCGAGGTGTTTTTTGATCATGACACAAGAAGCTTGAAGGATGAACCTGATAAAGATAATTTAAAGCATATTGTCAAAGTTTTTGACCCCAGGATTCATAAGAAATTTTTTTCTCCAACATATGTGAGATTATCCTTTGAGGATCACCTTTATCTTTCCCTCACATATGTTATCCTAATCTTCCTCCCTTTTCTTACTTATTCTGTGAATTCTCCTTTTCTTCTCTCCTTCAGGAGTGAGGATACTACTTTTGACCCCGGCATCTTTGCTTTTCATTTTTCTTCTCTAGAACCAGTGGCATCTCATCAGAGTGGAACTTTTATGTGCTTCAATGTTTATCTAAACATCTTAAATGAAAATCCGATGGACATTTGCTCTTCCACATGTTGTGTCCCTAATATCACGATGATATAAAGAGAGTCAAGCTAGAGACTCGCACAAAAATAAGTGCTTCTCGAGAGGTAACCTGTGTTTCTATCTTCTTTATCTATTTTCTAATAAGTGTGATGTGAGGAGGCTCACCTCTTCCTATCTCGTGTTTCGTGTTTTGTGTTTTATGTACAGGATTGCCCGGATTATGAAGACTCTTGTTAGGATATCATTTCATCACCAAACACAAAAATTAAGAAAAATATTTTAGAGAGAAAAAGAACTAGAGAGAGAAGTAAAAAAGGAAAAATGGTTACTTGTTCATGAAAAGAAAAATAAGAAGCAACACCCTCTCCACACTTGGAGAGGGCTTTATATAGTTACAAGAGTGGACTATTCTTGTGGGCTTTGTGTTGGGCCTCACTTAATACAAATGGGCTTGAGCCCAACAACTAGGCCCAACTAGCTTAAATAAAATTCCCATAAACTATGTTTTACGTATACAAGGCTCGGGAATATTTAATGACCATCACTTTAATAAATACACGGCTAACAATCTCCGCCCAGAAGGGTGTCATCTCCATTGTGATCCTCTTGTGAACTTCTTGAGTCTTGAGCTTGTATTCTTGGGAATTCCTTTTGAAGTTCCATTGCATGCATGGGATTTGTTGATCATGATCTTTAACTTGATATCTTATGAAAAAATAGTGATATCATGGTCTTTTGCCTGATTTGTCTTTGACTAAATACAGAGATCTCTAAATCTTTATCTTGAATCTTTATGCCGCCTACTGATCATTTTGGTTTTTTTTTTTTTGTCTTGTGTCTCGACCCATCATGCTCAAGATCTTGAAAGCTAGCTAACAATCTCCCTCAACATTTTCTTTTAAAGATAGATTACTTGTACACAAAATGTTCTTATGAGAAGTGCTTGTTGAAAAACATCATAATTGTAGAAAGACTTTGATATTGAGCTTTCATCATGTTATTAATCTTTGTGTATTGAGCATGAGGTCCTTAAATTTTGACTCAACAAGGAACTAGAAGCTGCTATCGACATAAAACCTGCAATATATTGTTATGAGATAAACCATATATGGACGAATGTCTTGACACTTTGTCGACTACTGGTTGTTAAAACCCACGATTCGCCCACAGTTATCAGTATAAATCTTGCTTGTGAACAGTAGAATTCAAAAATAGAATCTCCTGACAGGGTTTCACAGCAGAACTAGCCGTTCCTCGTATAACCTATCAAGGAGCATCTCAAAGACAGACAACACAATAAGAGTGATTAGATAGTTAACTATCTTCCTGATGAGGTCACAATTCATTTTACTGGAACAAGTTTGATTCATAAAAGAATCACAACCATCGTTCTCTCCATTGAACACAAGTTTTGCTTCATATATGAATTCTCGCAAGTCACCTACCAAGAGCTTGTTTGATGTTGGCTCAAGTAGGATTTCCATCTTCACTGTGAATACTAAAGAGTATCACTCGGATTGTTCTGGCCATAGCAAAAAGGATAATGCGTAGGACTTATAGATACAAATGTAGTATATGATGTACTACATTTTATATATTGAATTTGTGTCCCTCTAGTTAGATTTTTTGATGGATCTCGTTGGCTCTAGACTCTATAAGTGCACATTTGTTATTTGGTAATCGGAGGCTGAGCGACTGCCAACCTTTCAATATCAACGATCTCAGGAATGAGAAAAGCCGATAGGAAATGTTGTTGAACTCCGTGAGAAATGAAACATAAATCTTTTAAGAGATTTGAGTGGGCTAGGGAGGGTTGTGCATTGCATCACTAAGGGTCCAGAACTTTGCTTCAATATCAAAATCATCTTTGGATTACCGATAGAATATGAATTTGACTCATCGGTTTCGCCTAAGGTTGTATGGAGCCTCTTTCTTTCACCCTTTATCCTTACAATTCTTTTCATTCTTTCACCCTTTCAGTGCTTACCGAGACTTCATGACTAGTACCTTGTTGGGTTTGTTCTAGCACTAGCTCCATCTCAGTATGCACTATTCCCTTATTCTCACTTTACTCCTTTTTCCAATCATACCTAGGACTTCTACTCTATCTAATGGAGTGTTCCTGGATAAATCCCTTCGGTTCTGGCTGGATCATGGAACAAGATACCTATTCTTAACCGCCTTATAATCTCCCTGAGAATAGATCAGTTGGTCGTCTTAGAGGATATTACCATGAAGATACCATAACCATTTGATGAAAAATCAAATCAACGGTCTGAGAAATCATTTGAGACACATTGAGTGTTTCCAGAGTTACCAAAAAAGCTCCCTACACAGATGCACCCCCCATATTCTAAAGAGATTAGCAACATGCGAGGTTTGGGAACGCACTTATAGATTGAAGATCATATCCGTTTATTAATTCGAATTGATACAACATTTTAATCACTATACTCCCCCCCTCAAAAAATTACATATGTGTTTAACAATTTTTGACAATTCGTGAATTAAAAACAAGTAAATGTCCGGAATCACATTACCTAACCGAAGTCTGATGAGAACAGAGTGCATGCAGAATGAATAATATTATTAACTAACTACCCCCTCAATTAAAACTTAGATTGAAAACTTGGAGTGGGAGTTGTTAAGCACACAATTTTGAAAGGATTTGAAATTTTCTTTTTGAGAATATCTTAAAATTGTGCCAAACAGGAAAATATGTGAGATATATCTTATATACCAATCATTTTTTCTTAGAAGAACTTTCTCTGACATATCAAACTTTGAATGTTATATATACTTTCTTCAAGACCAAGAAGATGAGTGACTCTCGTTGTTTAGAGATAAATGTACATAAATAACATTTCCTTTCTTTGGAGATCGAGTCCCTAGACTGACACTACTTAGAAGTCATAGAGAAAAAAATGAACGGACATGTTTGAAAGCATTGAAACTCTCCCGCGCGAACATCATTTATTCACCTGTGTTAATAATAATCCAAACATTTCTAGGTGCGCAAATAATTATCGAATGTCGAGAGACATTACGGAGAAGAACCTGTTTGTATTTTTTGAATTTTTTGATTTTGTATTTTGTTTTTGTAGGTTTTATCTTTTTGTATTTTCTTTTTCTTGGTTTTATATTTTTGTATTTTCTTTTTCAAAAATATTTAAAAATCAAAATAAAGAGAAGAACAAAAATATTTATAAGTCGAAGTTTCCATCAGCAGTTACAGTTGTTGCTAGAGTTGAAGTAGATGAAGTTGAATCTTGTTGTCATTGGCGTTGACGTTTATCGGATGCATCAGCAGTAGTAACAGCTAAATACTTTGAAACAACTTGATATTTCTCCTATGATAATATCGTCGAACACATAACCGAATTAGACTTCCAATTCCTAAACCATCGACGTCATGACTATCATATCTACTGAAGTGAAAAGAGAAATTTCCTCTTTCTTTTTAAGGTAAAGCACACTGAAGCGTAAACTCCCCCTTTTCTTTTAAGAACGTTGCACTCTACATTTGATTAAAAGCCATTGACTTAAGCTAAACAAACATTTGAATGTTTTGATACTAGCTGCAAGACCAAAAAGATTTCTCTTTCGTTGTTAAGATAAACGCACTGACACGTACTTATTCCTCTTTATTTGAGAATCGGGTTGTTATCTGTTCATTTAAATAAACAAACCAAACTAAATTCCCCTTAATCTATTCTGTAGCTAATACTGATGACCAACTGATGGAACAACCCGTGAAACGAACCCGAGAATGAAGCAAAATCCCCGACTTGTGACTTAATCTTGTACTATCCACGTGATGAAGAACGGTGCAGAGGCAAATCTCTAAGTACCATATACTCACCTAAAAGTATATAAAAAATACAACACCTCTTGAAAAACTCCCCAACTATGTAAGACACTGAGTACTACAATGTAACTCCTTTAAGTGATAGCTATAACCCGTGAGTACTACAATGTAACTCCTTACATCGAGTATAACTAGATACATCAAGTCTTCATCACAAACCGTATATGCCCGAACAAGTCATCTTCGTTGACGAAAAACAAAGACGAAATAAGTACACTCCTCGTGAAATACTACTTCAATCCCAAATAAATAACATCGGACAATAACTCCGTAGTCATTAAAATTCAATACTAGCCATGATGAATGAAGGTGAATTTTGATAAGGATCGTTTTAGTGTAATGTATTGTGTTTGTTGTGTTGTTGTTATCAATTAACGTTCACGGGATTTTACAATTCTATGACTTAAACCGTAAAAAGAATCGACTTTTACGGGATTTTACTAAATCAAGAAAAAACCGTGAATAAAAAATTAATTGATGTTGGTGAAATCGTTGTTAAACTTGAAGTACGTGAGCTTTTGTTGACGATTAATGAGCTAGAAAGGACTAACGGCGAAATTTGGTTCAACATGGAGGGTTGATAAATAAGAAGGGACTAACTTTGAAAATTATGTTGGAGATGAGGGGTTGGATGTGCCAAATTATGAACTTGTAATTAATGATTAATCCCTCCTAAATAATGTTTCATCCCCTTTGAAATTTAAATATTTAGGGTTTTGTTTCGTTTTGATTTATTAGCTCACACGATTATCGTCGGTAACATCCAAATATACCACGTTGGTCGAAACGATGTCACGAACACGATGATATAAGTCTTAAGTCCCGTAGAGCACCATCACTCGAAACCGTAAAACCCAAAACAAAATTTAAACGTGTACTGGTTCGTTTCGAACATGTTCTTCATATTCTGTTGATGAAAGGAATGGAGACTATTCGATGTTGAGGTTTTGATTGGTTCGGTCCACTTAAGAAATTTTCTAGATCAGTTAACAAAGGATGCCACTCATTCGGTTCACCTTGCAATTTCACTTGTTCAGTTCCTAAAGAATGTAGCTCGATCGTTTGTCTCTAGTGAATGCTAGTTCAGTTCACACTAGTGCACACTGGTTCGGTTATGAAGACTGCGGTTCGATCCAGGTATGTTGGAGCTCGTTCGGTTTTGTAACGAGTAAGGAACTCGTATCGGGTCGTCAAAGTGTTTGCTCCAATCGGTTTCCAAAAGGAATGTCAATCGTTTAGGTTGAAAGAATGAATAAAGCTCGATCGTTTTATGAAGTTGACACATATCGTTTTGGAGATAATCAAACACTTTCTAAGCAGCTAAAACAAATGAAAGTTGTAAAACCTTAAGAGACAAAATTGTTTAACTCCAAAATGACAAAACATAATAAGACGAACCAATAATAAGCTCAAATAAGCTCACAACAACAAAACCACCAACACAACACACATGAATACAATACACCCCCGGTTAGCTCTTAATACCAATTGACAAAGATCAAAAACACCTTTTCGGGAGGTCTTGGTTGATCAAAATAAACTAGATGGATCATTGTGTAGTTTTAGTGAGAGAAAGTAGAGAGAGGGGATGAACACCAAAAGATGGAATATTAGATTAAAAGGAAAAATGGAAAAAGAACAAATGAACATCCACCCCTCATGGAGAGCCATGAGGGGTATTTATACTAAAAGAAATAACTAACTATTCCTAGTTAACATAAAAGACCCCCGCGTGAAACGCAGTGTCCAAAACTAGTCCAATTCACGTGTAAGACGTCAGCTTCACTAAAAGTGAGGCTAACAACTCTCGTGCTTGTGGTTTTGTCCTTTGTTCGCTCGATCTTTAATCCTTAGCATGCTTATATATGGGAATCTGATATCCTAGATCTTATGGACTAACGTTTATCTATTTTCATAATTAATAAACGGCTTTAGATTTGCGTAGAGACCCCGTTATATTAGGATTATTCATTGACTTTAGTATGGGGGTGGCAATCTCACATTAAGGACAATGTGTAGTTCTAGTATGGGGGGGGGGGGTTTCTAATGATTTGATCTTACTGCATTGCTTGTCATTAACGTAACCCGCCGTTTAGGGCCACCAAAAAACAAAATATGTGATTAATGCAAATTAAAAAAATTTCAATAACAAAATAAGTGTTTTGACACAAATCTTTCTGTTGGTGAGAATAAGAATAAATTTTGACTTGATCGAGCATGTTGCGCTCTAGCTTGCCCCTTAACCTATATAAATGAAAGCTTTTGCTAGTCTTTTATACAAGAAGCTTTAAAACGCGAATTCTAGCTTGAAAAAATCAAGAGTTTGCAAGTTTCCATAATATACGTTAAATATGAAAAGATTGATTTTATTAGACTAAGCATTCGCGAATATAACAACCCGCAATTTTAATCAATGTAAATATCCATCTATTAAATTAGATGCAATGTACTATCCATCTATTAATACAAACAACCTTTTTATATGGAAAATTTTCATTCTATTATGTAACATTGTTTACATAGCAAACTAAAGTTAACGAGCTCACACAACCTACCTATCCCATCTATATCTATGTTTATATCATTTTTACCAAAAACATTATCCATTTAACAACGTTATATCAAAACAGGTTTTAAACGTTAAACGTTTACATCTAAACCCTAATTATGTGTAATGTATACATATAAAATGAATGTATAAACCTTTAAAGCAAGTGTACAAGTAATCTATGTATAAATCTCAGATATCATTTCCCTCCAAAATAAGGTATAAGCCTTTTAATGCACAATGTATAAGTTAATAAAGCATACATTCAAAATAGCCGTTTTACCTTTGTTTTTCTAAGGAATTTCATACAAACTCTTAAGTACAAGGTACAAGCATACAGTGCATGACATTTAAATTTTGATTCCCTCCTTTTTACACCAATGAACACAAATTTAAAACCCTAAACCCTAACCCGTTCTAAAATTGAACCCGCTACCCTTTTCCCTCTATTTTACCCATTTTAAAAACAAACCAAGCACCCTACCAGCTCCATGACATCACCACAACCTTACATAGCAGCTTACAAGCACCTCCTTTCCATCTCTTGGTCACCAAACAAGCCACATCACCTCCTTGTTGCCTCATTTCAGCCGCGGCCATATGAACCTTCAAAAAAACCATCCAACACTTCATGGCTACACTTCTAGATCTCAATACTTACCCTCCTAGCTATCCTAAGTCAGATCTAGTAGCCTTGACACTAACCAAACCTATAACTTGCTCACCAAGGGAAGCACCCTTCTCCATTTGAACTCACACCTTCAATCTTCTATCTTTCTCTCTCAAAATGAAGTTCTAAGCAGCCACGAAGGAAGAGGAGAAGCCATAAGAGAAGAAGTAAAGCAAAAAAACCAAGAAATGAAGCCATTCAAGTCGTTATTAGGCGTACGAGTGCCAAAACCACCATTTTTGACCTGTTTTCCAAGCCATAAGCCAAATCCAGGTTCTATAAGCTCGTTTTCTGTTTTGAATCTTTAATAAGTATCCTATTATCATGTATACACTCTTGTTAAAATCCTTGGATCAAAAACCATGCGTGTTTAATTTTTCAAAACCAAACGAACCTAATGAAACCCTAAATTTTCGTATTCTTGAAACCTATAAGCTATAATCATAAGCTGTTGTTATAAGCTATTCCTATAAGATTATTAATCATTTCTATAAGCTTTTTACCAAGTCTTAAAAGCCTAAACCCGTTGGATTAATTTTTGAAACCAAACGGACCCATTTTGTGTTTTTAAACTCGTAAACCTTTTTAATAAGCTATAAGCTAGTAAAAACTATTTATCCTAACTTATATTAGCTTATTCTAATAAGCTATAACCTGCAAATAGCTTTTTATGTTGAAAAATACCTTATTATAAACTTTTGGACTTGTTTAGCAAAATAAATTCCATGCAAGGGTATATATTGTAACTTTTGAAAATTAATAACTACAAGGACCAATTTTGTAATTATATTAAAGTTATAACTCCAAGGACTAATTTTGCCAAGTTTTAAAGTTAAAGGATTAATTTGTATACAAGTTATATATAAAGGATTACTTTTGTAAATATATATAAATCAAGGGTATTTATTGACAATTTCACATTCTTAAAAATATAATATATTATATTTTTATATATTAATTATAAAAATATATATAAATATTATTAAACTTGATTTTATTAAAACCCGACACATTTATCGTTATTAATCAACGATCGACGTT